>PVKP010018034.1:0-44995 GCA_004027715.1 Plecturocebus donacophilus
ATCCACCCACCTTGGCCTCCCAAAGTGCTGAATGCTGGGATTACAGGCATGAGCCACCACACCCAGCCAAGTAACACATATTTAACTTCCAGTGTTAGGTACTGCTCTAATATATATATATATATACCATACATATACCAATTTATTTCTTATGACAACCCTTTAAAGTAGTTATTTTTATTCTCCCCACTTCATAGATGAGGAAACTGAGCCCCATAGAGGTTACTCAAAATTATACAGCTAGCAAATGCAATATATTATACTTTATAATGGAAGATATACTATGGCCATACATACCACAAGAATACAATCTGCTCTCAGATCCTTCTTGCCTAACCACCTTAAAGGGTTTCAACAACCGCTGCTTTTAAGGGTCAAGGATTTATCTTATTTGCAACTGGACTGTGAACATGAAACACTGTGTCAATCACCCCAATAGATGAAGATCAGAGAAACTCTTGTCTGGGTTTCAGCTGCCTCTGTGTTACATTTTGGGGTAAGATTTTTCCGCATCAAGGTAAGAGCGTTCTGATTAAAACAATCTCAACAAAAAGTGTAGCCTGTTCTCACCTCAGTTTTGACTATATTGTTTCAAAGTCAGCAGGACAGAAATTGAAGCAGCTAAATGGATAAAACAAAGAGGAAAAAAGAGCTTAGAGTATGGGGAAGAGAAAGGAAAGAGTATTTCCCTAAGAAAAAAGATTGAAATCGAGACATATTTGTTTAGAAAAGAGTGGATGAAAAGGAATGTGTGGCCCTCCAGATATCTACAGGGAACCACTCACTGAGCATGCCTCCATAAATTGGTTTATTTTTGGCTTAACCTGGAATAGAAAGCCTAATGTTTAGACAAGGCAAAGTCAACTTGGGAAGGAAGGAAGAGAGGAAGAGCACTAAATGGAAACAACAACCAACTTATTTGCAAAATGAAACTCTAGATGGAGCAGTTCCCTCTATATGAATTTCCTGTGGTGACTTGATACTGATTTCGCTGGATTAGCAACTATTGGGAAAACGACTGGTTGGAATACAGTAGCTCTGTGATAGGAAATAAAATTGGATGATGCACCACTTACAAAATAGAACCTGACTCTCTGGGCAGGATCCATGTCAAAAGAGGAAGGCAGCAGAGAAAAAGCAGGAGGATGACAGAGAGGAAGAAGAGGAGCGGGAGCTAGTTATAGTAAGAATTTTGAAAATGTATCCAAAAATTTGGAGTGCCCTGTGGAATATAATAGAGCGCACAAGTTCTGGAGTCCAACTGCTAGGGTTTGAATCCAGCCTCAGTCAACTACTAGTTTTAACCTCCCTAAACTCAGGTTTCCTATCTTTGAAATTGGGATTATAATTGCACATAGCTCATAGGATTTCTTTAAGGAGTAAAGAAAGTAATCCTTGTTAACTTCATAGCACACAGTAAATGCTCAATAATATCTGTGCCACTGCTGCTGTTGAAGATGATCTATCCCCTGATAACATAAATCTGAAATACCAGCTGTGTTGAATAATGTTGGAATTGACCAGAAATGACCAGAGATAATGCTATATTAGACTCTCTTCTGGAGGGGGTCATCACCTAACAGTGAGCTTTACACTTAAATGCAGAAACCCAAGTTAAGATACAATCTTACAGAAATTGTCCATTCTAGGCTGGGACTATGAAATGATTTTCTTCTCTCTTTTAGCTCTCAGCCACCCTCCTTTTTCCCTCTGCTTACTTTTCTACTTTGTACTGTTTTACAGTCCTTTGAAATCTCTGCTCTTCTCCCCATGTGAGGATCCTGTCGAGACAGACTAACCAGACCTGTTTCCTCTATGCTTTAAACACTGGGGGCCAAAAGGGGAAAACATTTTCTTTGGGTGGGTGCCAAGTAACGTTGGGGAGTGGGAGAGAGTTTTTAATGACACAGTAAGAAAGAAAATATTTATGTTTCATTTTAATTGAACTTTTCAAGCTCACTATTTTTTAGTAGATGAAAAAGATCAACATATGCGAACACTGGAAATGAAAATACACATAGCTTTGGTTTCATGCACAGCAGTGGAAAAAGCAAATGGGGAAAAGGGAAGTCTGTTGGAGGCATCTTATGGGAAGAGCTGCCCCAGCAAAAAAAAAAAAATTGAGCTTAGTGGCATTGCCTTTATCACTGCATTCCTATGATTGGGGCAGATCCTGTTGGACTGGCCCATAAAATTGGCAAGATACTGAACAAGTTTATTACCTTAAATATCTTTCTATTTGTTGGGTCTACGGCAGTGCCTTGGGGAGCAAGTTTATAGAGTGTCACACCTGTTAAATCTGGCAAAGTGAGCGCTGTGAAAGGACACGGTTTACCTTGTTGAGTGACTCTAGAAATCGCTATTTTTGTCACTGTTTATTAAGCGTTTACCATGTGTTAGGTACTGTACTAACTGCTTTAGACATATGATCTCATTCAAATCTCCCAGCAGCTCTGTGAAGTAGATATTGTTAAAGTTACTAGGCAATTTACTTGGGTGACACAGCTGATGAATACTGGAGCTGGGGTCTTAACTTAGGTCAGTAAAACTGACCTGCATGTAAACTGCATTGTCAGGTGAAGCCCGATCAGACCAGTTTCCTATCTAACAATACTTGGAAAGGCTTATTATCTGAGATTTATGAAGGCAACAAACAGAATAGATGAGCATGAATTACGTGTGTGTTGTGTGTGTGTACGCGCACGCCCTCGCATATAATAATTAATTAAATAATATATAGTAGCGTTTTTCTATTAAATACATCATAGTGGGACTATGCACTATTTTCAATTAAAAGAATCCTCGTGGCTTGGTGTGGTGGCTCATGCCTGTAATTCCAGCACTTTGGGAGGCTGAGCCAGGCAGATCACTTGAGGCCAGGAGTTCAAGACCAGCCTGGCCATGGTTGTGCACACCTGTAGTCTCAGCTACTCGGGAGGTTGAGGCAGGAGAATCGCTTGAACCCAGTAGGCAGAGGTTGTAGTGTGACTGCACCACAGCCTGAGTGACAGAGTGAAATTGTCTCAAAATAAAAAAAAAATTCCTTGTGTTCCTTAGTAGGTTTCTGTTCTCCCCGTGATACCCAGCTTTTCCTCATCCATTTCCGTATGGACCTACAACCTTTAAATCCCAGCTGTGCCTCAGTTTTATCACCTGTTATAAGAGGTACTAGATGCAGAGTACTTTCAGGATTAACACAATTCATGCATTTAGTACACCTGGAGGAGTGTTATTGGTATTTTCAAAATGATTCCAACTGGCATCGTGTCTCTTCCTTGAATGGGGATTGTATTACCATTTGAAGAACTGACTTCAGTCCTTGTTGGTGGATTTGCTTGAATATACAGACATTGTCATGACAATGCCACAGAGACTTTGCTTCTCTCCAGCGCTGTCTGTAAAATGGTGTTACCTGACTTGCTTAGTAACTGCTCAGAAAAAGTTCTTCCTCCGTCCACACCCCCCTGTAGCTTTTTGGGGTCCTCTGAGGAGGGTGATGGTGTGTGCTAAACTCCCCTTGCCACACCACAAGGAGAAAGATATTTTTAAGGCTAGTTGTAAAAAGAACCACCTCCTGTTTCTGGCCCAAGCTACAAACTGATTTTATTTTTTTCTACTGGGTAGAAACATGAAGGGCATGAAACATCTTGTGTATGTTCACTAAAATCCCCTGGGATACAGCAACTCAGGAACATTTCTGTTTAATGTTAAGCTTAAACAAGCCTTAGAGAAATATATGATAGCTGTCTCAAACGGAGGGTCTTCTCCATAGATCCTCAAAAAGATTATCTAGTTTGGATCATCTAGCGGTGTCTCACGCCTGTAATCCCAGCACTTGGGGAGGTTGAGGCGGACAGATCACCTGAGATTGGGAGTTTGAGACCAGCCGGACCAACATGGAGAAACCCCGTCTCTACTAAAAATGCAAAATTAGCCGGCCATGGTGGTGTATGCCTATAATCCCAGCTACTTGGGAAGTTGAGGCAAGAGAATCGCTTGAACCTGGGAGGCGGAGGTTGTGGTGAGCCAAGATTGCGCCATTGCACTCCAGCCTGGGCAGTAAGAGTGAAACTCTTTTTCCAAAAAGAAAAAAGAAAGTCAACATTCAATCCCATGTGCATTTCAAATGTTAATTACATCTCAGACTCCACATACTTCAAAGTCCAGGAAATCATTCCATGAAGTATCCCATTCTACAGATGAGAAAACTGAGGCCCAGGTGGGTTACGTCAGTACCCCTGCTAATATTTTTCCTTGGATATTTTGTCTTACCAGGTGTATCTTTCTTGAATTGTAAAAACTTCTTATCCTTCTTCAGTACTAATATTGCTAAGTTTTCCAGCTAAAATTCCTCTAATATTTTATCACGTGTCTTGATAACGTGGAAGGCACAAGGACATTTCCATTCTGATATTTTTGAATATTTTCTTTTTTCACCTAATTTTAACTCCACTGTTGCCCAAGGATAGTTTGTTCTTACAGGTCAAAAATATTAAAGAGTCTCAATTTTATGTGTTTCATCTTAATACCTAGTAATCAAATACAGTCTCCGTTTCTAGGTTTATGTCGTCATTGATACTGTGAATTTTGCTTGTTGCTTCTTTGTTTTCTTGGTATACAGTATGCTTTAAAGTAAATATTGGCTGGGCGAGGGGGCTCATGCCTGTAATCCCAGCACTTTGGGAGGCCGAGGTGGGCGGATCACCTGAGGTCAGGCATTCAAGACCAGCCTGGCCAACATGGTGAAACCCTGTCTCTACTAAAAACTCAAAAAAAATTAGCCAGTCATATTGGTGGATGCCTGTAATCCCAGCTACTCAAGAGGCTGAGGCACTAGAATTGCTTGAACCCGGGAGGCAGAGGTTGCCCTGAGTTGAGATTGCACCACTGCACTCCAGCCTGGGAGACTCCATCTAAAAAAATAAAATCAAAATAAATAAAGTACATATTACAAAGTCAAAGGATTTACTGTAGGCTGGGCACCATGGCTCACAACTGTAATCCCAGCACTTTGGGAGGCTAAGGCAGGAGGATCACCTGAGAGCAAGATTTCGAAACCAGCCTGGCCAACAAGGCAAAACCCCGTCTCTAGTAAAAATACAAAAAAATCAGCCAGGTGTGGTGGCAGGCACCTGTAGTCCCAGCTCCTCGGGAGGCTGAAGCAGTAGAATCACTTGAACCCGGGAGGTAGAGGCTGCAGTGAGCCAAGATGGTGCCATTGCACTCCAACCTGGGCTATAGAGTGAAACTCAGTCTCAAAAAAAAAAAAATTTACAGTGCAAATAGCAGTAAAACGTGCAGATATGAACTCATGACCCATTAACGTACCCTTTGGTTTCGGCCTCTCACAACACACCGAGGGCAACTATTTTAGGGTCTGAAATAAATAGTGACCTGTCTCGTCTGGAATGTCGGCTATAAGACACCAGGGAGCGAAATCAATTTGCTAAAGAAATTCAGACTTGTCGTGTGACTGAACAGAAAACAGCAAATTAACTCTGCAGCTACATGAGGCTGAATGGTGTACCTGGGAATGACCATGACAGCAACCTAGCCGTGAGACTGTCCTCTGGGCCAGAGGGCAGAGAGGTCAGAGTTCACAGTGGACCCTGACGCGTGTTTCCTCTCTGCTGACCGGGACCAGCTGTCCCTTCCTACGTACACAAGGAGCAGAGGCCCGAGCCTCCAATATGTCAGTGTGTTGGTGACAGCTCAGCTGAAGGTGTGAGAGGTGTCAGGGAGTGTGACTGCTGATCTACACGCATTCCCTAAAAGGAAGTCTCAGATGTGACTCAAAGCGCTTATCAATCACTCACGTGGGCAGAAAATGACAAGCAAATTGCAGGCCCCGTCAAACATTTCTTATGCTGATGCATCCGTGAGACAACCTATGGGGAGGACTCCCACCGAGCAGTGAACGTTTATGAGCGAAGTGATTAAAAGCTGCTTCAAATCCAGCTTGAAAACCGGTGAACAAAGCAGTAAGTCAGTAGCGGTTTCTGCAGGACCCCGTAGACAATTATTTCAATCCAGCGGGGGTGCCTGTCTGCCTGCGGGAGAGGGGACAGCAGTGCTGAGCCGCCGGCTCAGGCCCACCTCTGCTAACGCCTGGCTGAGACCTTCCCTGCTCGAGTCAGCTTGGGCCAGTGAACACCCCTGAGGCTCAGTTTCTTCACCTGCAAAACGGGAGATACCTAAGTCATAGAGTTGTTGTGAGAAATAGTGGGAGGTGGTCATTAGTGTTCCTGAACGCTTGTAGGATGGCACCACGTGTGCAGCAGGAGGTCAGGACAAGAAGAGCTAACTCTTTCTTTGTGTGCCATACGGTGTTTTAAGAACTTTGAGTCGGCCGGACACGGTGGCTCACGCCTGTAATCCCAGCACTTCAGGAGGCCAAGGCGGGAGGATCACGAGGTCAAGAGATCGAGACCATCCTGGCCAACATGGTGAAACCCCATCTCTACTAAAAAATACAGAAATTAGCTGGGCGTGGGGGTGCACGGGAGGCTGAGGCAGGAGAATCGCTTGAACCCAGGAGGCAGAAGTTGCAGTGAGCCGAGATCGTGCCACTGCGCTCCAGCCTGGGCAACATAGCGAGACTCC
Source organism: Plecturocebus donacophilus (assembly GCA_004027715.1). Lineage (NCBI taxonomy): Eukaryota > Metazoa > Chordata > Mammalia > Primates > Pitheciidae > Plecturocebus > Plecturocebus donacophilus. Next base: position 6,604 of record PVKP010018034.1, read on the forward strand.
ATCTCAAAAGAAAAAAAAAAAGAAAAAAAGTACTTGAGTGTATTGTTTACTTAATCCTTTCAAAACCACCAAGGCAAGAACTAATGTTGTCTGCATTTTATAAATGAGGGAAAGCAGGGAAGTTCCCACATCTAATAAGTGAAAGAACTGGGACTCAAAGTCAAGCTGTTGTCTGACCCCGAAGTCCATGCTCTTCACCCGTAAATGGTGACGACTTTTAGTCCTGAGAATGACTCACAGAAGACAAGATGGTGTCAACAAACTGTGTCTTCTTTTTTCTCTCCCCTAACTCCCTCTACCCTGTGCAACTTGCTCTCCATGCACTCTGAGGGGGACTCAAGCCTTTTAGGAGCCCCTGAAACCTGCAGGGACTGCCGAGGCCAAGCTAAACTGCTCCAGGCTGCGGGGCAATCACTCCAGAGCCTTTTCCAGCTTTGCTCTGGGCAGTGAGCCTAACCTTTATTTTGTAACTGATTTACCCTGCCCAGAAGTCAGCCTCAGCTACTTTCTGTGAGAACTGGGTAGACCCAGGAAATACTCGGCTGGCCAACCAGAAAATTAAATAAGAAAGTCATCAGGCCCTGAAGCTTAATACTCAAATGCCAAACAATATAGAACAATGAGTCACTCTTCCAAAACAGAAATAGTTGTCTCCCAGTGTTTTAGTTCTTGGAGAATAATATAGTGTCATGGTTAAAAACACAGCCTGCAAGCCAGAGCTCTAGTACCAGCTCTAGCTGTATGACCTCGAGCAAGTTTCTTAACCTCTCTGTGCTAGTTTCCTTATTTTTAACGTGAGAAGTGGTTGTGGGGATTAATGAATTAATATTGTTGCTTCTGTTAGTCATGTCTTTCAATTCCCTATAAAGATAAATTCCCCTGTGTTAAATTTCTCATTTTGATAACTATGTGAGAAGACGATGCACAGATGGCTTTCAAGAACACTAATGACCATGTTGCTAAATACTTTGGAACATGCCTGGCACATAATAAGAGCTATATAAATATTAGCTTCTATTACTGTTATTATTCTATTGAGTTTCAGTCCAGGCATATAGGCTTTGCAGCAATGTCCTTAAAGAATTTTTCTTGAAAATCTTTTTCCTATTTTTACCTTCTTACTACTAGGTACCCATCCCCTACAAGCCCCCTCCCCACCATCTCATCTTTTCCTTAAAAGTAAAGGAAATTACATTTAAAAGCCTCTCATAAAAGTCAGGAAATGCAAAAGTTAGTAAGTATTCTCTGAAGACATTAGGTCAGTACAGTGGCTCTAAACATTTCAGAGGGCTCAGTGTAGCCTCTTGAAGTTTCTGGTGGTGAGTTTTGAGGTCTTCACAACCGCCCCCTCCTCATCAACTGCTTTTGTCTTGTAGAACGCCTCCTATGGGTAAAAGGTGGCCTCTGGACCTGTCATTTCCAAAGAATACTGCCCCTGCTCCAGACAGAGCCATCTCCTAGAGCAGTGCTTCTCACACTTAAGCGTCAGAGTCTCCTGGCAGGCTTGCCAAAACACAGATAGCCAGGCCCCACTCCAGGAGTTTCAGACTTAGTAGGTCTGAGGTGGGGCCTGATAATCTGCATTTCCATCAGGTGCCCAGATGAGGATGATGCTACTGGTCTGGACCACATTTTGGGAACCACCGCATGGGCATTTCTCTCCACTAGAAATATACTTCCCTCCCTTCAGATCCCATAGAGTCCACCCAGCTGCACCAAAAATGGAATGAAAAATTCTGTTCGTGAATGTATATGATTCTTCAATTTTTTAAGAAACGGAAAACAAATTCTGTTCAAACTCCAGCGCAGCCTAGACAAAACAATACACCTGAGTTCAGCTGCTGCACTCATTCTACACACCCACCCTTTGTCTCTTCCGCCCGTATCTTTGCACAGATGCTCACGATGCTGTGTGTGTTTAGACATCTCCAATCCTGCTTGTTTACATGTACACATTTGTGTTTTTCCTTCTCCCCCATTAAACTATAAAGTCCTTGACTGTCTCTCTCACCAAGGCTCCAAAGCACCTGACGCTGAACACACGGTGGGTGTTGAATAAATGCAGCTGAGTGATAAAAATGTCGACTCCATTATTGTACCTGGTAAGCAAAGTGAACAGATATTGCCATGAGAACTCAAAACTTTGCATCAGAGACCAAAGTGTGTTTATTTCTGCAGCATTAATATAGCCAAAAGATGACTTTCCACTCATACATAAATATGCGATATGTTGCCAATCAGCATTTTAAATGCTTTGATGCCATTCTCAGAAATACCATCTGTGCACCGTCTTCTCACATAGTTATCAAAATGAGTAATTTAACATAGAGGAATTTGTTTTATCCTTATAGGGAATTGCAAGAAAGACATGAGTTATAGAAATATTAGTGTCATTGTAATCAACTTTGATTTTATGGGACTTTCAAGGATGTACAGCACCTATGTCTCAATCTTTCCAGAATTAAATAAAGGAATATTAGCCCTGAAGGCTATTGATGAGAATATTTTCTGAGAGTTAATAATTAACCTGAAGTTATTATATACTGATTTACAAATCACATTTAGTTAAATGATCAAAAGGACGAGATCATTATTGTTTTATCTATCGAACAGCTAGGAGTTGAACTGCACCAAGTTAAGGACAGAGTATATTACCAGTCGTTCCCAAGCAAACAAAGACTTTCAGAGAGCCAATCAGAAAGCTTGTCTTCCGTTCTAATGTCCTCCGAGGTCTAGAATATACATTAACCATAACGACATTGGCAGTCAAATATTTACCCAATACTGTTGAAAGAAGTCAGTGTTATACCTAGTCCCATGCGATGTGATAATGTGTAGTCTTTCAGTAGATTTTTTTTTTTTTTAATTTATGCTACATCTAACCTTCTACTGATTCTATTCTTTTCCAATCCTTAAATTAAGGAGAATTTTGCTGGTGCATTCTGAACATTTAGTTTCTTTCAGCTTAAATCTTTCTGAAGTTCAACCAGGGACCAATAATGAGTTCTAACTGAGAATAAGTGTAGGTTGTTTCTGAATTTTTTAAAAAGTGATTTCATGCTATTGTTACTTTTATAATGAAACTCAGTGACATCTGGGTTGATTTCTTTTTCTGGTCTGATTCCCAGTGTTGCTTTATACACCCAAGTCAGATCTTGTTCTATAGCAGAAGCTGTACTCTTGCACTTGAGCTGGCCTTTTCTTACACATACCACATAATTACAAGCAACACACTTCTCCTTCTTGCAATTAATTCATCTTTCTCCCCAAAGAGATTAGGACAGTAGAGGATAAAGGGTACTCTTTTGTCTTTACAGGTTGAAATCACATGTTGCTATATCACATACAGGTTTTAAGCTAGTCAGACTCTGGCTTATGGAGTAAATTCAGAACCGAAAGGGCAGGTGCTACACATTAAGATATGCCAAGAGCAACCATGGTCAAGAAAACCTGGAAAATAAGCTTGATTCTCCTCTGCTATTCTAAAAGGAGAGTTAGAACTGATTTCAAAGGAAACTGATCAATACTTGGGCTAATTCCGAGAAGAAGAGAATTCAGTCTAGTTTAGCCAGTGCTAAAAACTGTAGATAATATGAAAGCAATAGTCCACACAAACCCAGTTTTCAAGAAAGTTAGAGAACACTAAAGGAATGATAAGGGGCCAGAAGCTTCTGTGGGAAAGTATTTTACTTTTCCAAGATTTCGTTGTGGTTTATTTTCTGAATTGTATTGCGTTTCCAGTTAATAGACTCCTCCTAAACTTTGGAATCAGTAAAAGACAGTGATCAGTGCTGTAACTAAGCAATATATTTTCATTAATAAATGCAGATTTTTTAAAAGCCTTTTAAAATGCCTTTGATGAGGAAATTCTTAGTGTGAAAAATATTCTTAAACCTTTTTATTTGTCTACTGAATTTAACCCTATGGGATAAAAGAAGTAAGCTTTAAATGAAATGACCTAGAATCAAGCCCATTTTCTGCAATTCACTTATAGGAGAATGCTGGCAACTTAGCAACTCTGCAAATGGACGCCGGTTCATTTGCTGAAGAGTCATACAGAGTTTGAGCTCATCACATACAAATTAATTGGGAATGTTTTAGGCTGAATCTTTTACAATTTTTTTGCAAGTTTCACATTTGTACCTGTTTGCTTTACTCAGTTATTGCCTACTGCAAAATCAATTTTGTCTCCATAAAAAATTCTTTGCAAGTTCCCAGATATGTAATTTCCCCTATCAGCAAACTTTCAGAATCTTCTCAGCTATAATATTTCCATGTATTTCTGGAGACATGTTCCTTTGAAGCTTAATGCTTTTGAGAAAACATGCCTCAGAGGCTAGTCAAATTCTATGATGCTGTTGTGGACTGCTCTCTGTGATGGATGTAACTTGGCAATATGGTGGAATACGCAGATGAGCTTAGAATCAGACCTATGTTCAGGTCCCAGCCCACTACTCAGCACCTGCAATGACCTGTGAGATTTTACTCAACCCACCCAAACCTCACTTTCCTCCTCATTTATAAAATAGGGATGTTAATAACTACTTCATAGAATTATTATAAAAATCAAATAATATAATATATGTCAGCCACTTTGAAAAGTGTCAGCAGATAGTAGGCACTCAATAATGGTGACTTCTTATTATTGCTGTTTAGTTAATTTTTTTTTTTTTTTTTGAGATGGAGTTAGTTCTTATTGCCCAGGCTGGAGTGCAATGACACGATCTCGACTCACTGCAACCTCCGCCTCCCATGTTCAAGCGATTCTCCTGCCTCAGCCTCCCGAGTAGCTGGGATTACAGGCATGTGCCACCATGCCCGGCTAATTTTTTTTTTTTTTTAGTAGAAATGGCATTTCCCCATGTTGGTCAAGCTAGTATCAAACACCTGACCTCAGGTGATCTGCCCATCACGGCCTCCCAAAGTGCTGGGGTTACAGGCATGAGCCACTGTGCCTGGCCCCCCTGTTTAGTTAATATTAAGTAGCTTTCTCTTAAATCCTCCTTTCACATTATTATATTTATTTTTATATTTTATATTTATTATTATATTTTTCTCTTTTCACATTATTTTCTCCTTTCACATTATTATATTTTTCTCTTTCATTTATTTATTTTTTGAGGCAGCATCTCGCTCTGTTGCCCAGGCTGGAGTTCAGTTGCGCATTCTCTGTTCACTGCAAGCTCCACCTCCCAGGTTCAAGCCATTCTCCTGCATCAGCCTCCCAAATAAATGAGATTTCAGGCATGCACCACCATGCTGAACTAAATTTTTTGTAGTTTTAGCAGTAATGGGGTTTTATCATGTTAGCCAGGCTGGTCTTGAACTCCTGATCTCAAGTGATCCATTCGCCTCAGCCTCCCAAAGTGCTGGGATTACAGGAGTAAGCCACCACACCTGGCCCACATTAGTTTTAAAATACATCAACATTTTCCCCAAAAATAGTTCATTCACATTACTCTGGGTATTTGTTCGCTAGGGCTACCATAACAAAATACCACAAACAGGGTGGCTTAAACAACCAAAATTTGTTTTCTCACAGTGATGGGGGCTAGTAGTCTGAGATCAAGGTGTTGGCAGGTTTGAGGTCTCCTGAGGCCTTTCTCCTTGCCTGAAGATGGCCACCATCTACCTATATTTTCACATGGCCTTTATCCTGGGCCTGTGTTTCTCTGGTGCCTTTTTGTGTGTTTTCATCTTCTAGTGGGATACATTTTGGGTATTTCTCCCCACCCAAATCTCATGTTAAATTGTCATCTCCAATGCTGGAGTGCGGGCCTACTTGGAGGTGTTTGGTTGATAGGGATGGATCCTTCATGGCTTGGTGCTGTCTTCACGATAGTGAGGGCTTGCAAGATCTGCTCCTTAAAAAGTGTGTGGCACCTTTCCCCCACAACGCTCCCTGTCTTGCCCCTGCTTTTGCATGTCACATGTAAGCTCCCACATTGCCTTCTGCCATGAGTAAAAGCTTCCTGAGGTCTTACCAGAAGCCATGTTTCTTATACAGCCTGCAGAACCATGAGCCAATTAAACCTCTTTTCTTTATAAATTATCCAGTCTCAGGTATTCCTTTATAGCAATGCAAGAATGGGCAAACACATGATGCCTCTTCTTATAAGGACAGCAGTGAGACTAGAGAAAGGCCCACCCTAACAATGACCTCATTTTAACTTAATGACCTTTTTAAAGACCCTATCTCCAAAAGCAGTCACATTCTGGGATACTTAGGGGTTAGGACTGCAATACATGAATTTTGAGGGACACAGCTTGGGCCATAATACTCTGCTACAACACACTGTCTAACACTGATTCACCCACAGATTGCTCTTCACTCATTTGATGTATTGATTCACTATCCAGTCCTCAAGGATGTATTCAGTGCTTCCTTCAGACTAGATGTGACACCTGGGGAAGAGGGAACTCTTCATAGTGAGAGTATAACACTATCACTCTGGTCAAGCTTACAATTTCATGAAAAAGCCAGGTAATTTTCTAAAATTATGATTGAGTATAAAAGAGTTAAGAAAATAGCAGACGAATCTTTTTAAAAGGGGACATCTTTTTTGTTGTTTTTTTGAGACAGTCTTACTCTGTCTCCCAGGCTAGAGTGCAGTGGTGCCATCATGGCTCACTGCAAGCCTACCTCCTGGGTTCAAGTGATCATCTTACCTCAGTCTTTTGAGTAGCTGGGACCACAGGTATATACCACCACACCTAGCACATTTAAAAAAAAAATTTTTTTTGTAGAGACGATGTCTTGCCTTGTTGCCCAGGCTGGTCTCGAACTCCTGGATTCGAACAATCCTCTTGCTTTGGCTTCCCAAAGTACTGGGATTACAAGTGTGAGCCACCGCATCCAGCAAAGAGGACATCTTAAAGAATGAATAGGAGTTGATTAGGGAGAAAGGACAGCGACTGAAGGAGCGTGGGGTTTCAGGGAAAAGTATTGGGAAAGATGAGTTAAATTAATCAGAAATTGACTAATGTTCACAAAATCAGAACAAGGGAAAGAAAATAAATGGTGGTTGGGAAAACACTCTTGCACCTATGGATTGAGGGGGACCCTGAGTTGTCTCTGGCTGATCACAAAGAACGGCTCTCAGATTGCAGATTGTGTCTGACACACAGATCTTAATGTCTCCCTGCTTTGTGAGCAGTAAAATATAGCCTGTATGATTTCCATTTGCTATGCTGGCCCCCTATGCTTTCGTGAGATACTGTTTCTTTTTTTCCAAAAATAGTCTCTTCATTTCCTAAATAACTTGCCTCTAAATATAAATGATAGGCCAGGAGCAGTGGCTCATGCCTGTAATCCCAGCACTTTGGGAGGCTGAGGCGGGTGGATCACCTGAGGTCGGGAGTTCAAGACCAGTCTGACCAACATGGAGAAACCCTGTCTCTACTAAAAATACAAAATTAGCTGGGCATGGTGGTGGGCACCTGTAGTCCCAGCTACTTGGGAGGCTGACGCAGGAGAATCTCTGTGAACCCGAGAGGTGGAGATTATGGTGAGCCAAGATTCTGCCATTGACTCCAGCCTGGGTAATAAAAGAGAAACTCCATCTCAAAAAAACATGTGTGTGTGTGTGTGTGTGTGTGTGTGTGTGTGTGTGTGTGTGTGTGTGATAAAATGCAGGTGACTTTGGCAAAGAAACAACAAGGGAAAAAAAAAAAAACCCTTCCCTTCTTATCTGAGCATTTGAGGGGTGTGTCTGTGGTGCTCTGATGGCAAGAGCTTCCCAGGACTGCATGCCCATTATACCCCAGTCACATATTTCCTTTACCTCACTTAGTCCTCTAGAAGATCTGTTTTCCCCGTTTTAGGGAGAGGATCTCACTCTGTCATGTAGGCTGGAGTGCAGTGGATCATGATTCACTATGGCTCTAAACTCCTGGCGTAAAAGAGCCTCCCACCTCTGCTGCCCAAACAGCTGGGACTACAGGCACACACCCAGCTAATTTTTTAATTTTTTGGTAGAGATGGGGTCTTGCTATGTTTGCCAGGCCAAACTGAAACTCCTGGCCTCAAGCGATCCTCCCACCTTGGTCCCCTAAAGTGCTTGGATTACAGGAGTGAGCCACCACTCCTGGCCTTCAACAGCCTTATGAAGGGAAGATTTCAGTCTTATTTATTTTGTATAGATGCAGAAACAGAAAGTTGAGCAAATAGCTTGCCCAAGGCCACAGAGTCACCCAGAGGCAAGGCACAGACTTGACCCCAGGTCATCTGACTTCAAAGCTAAAGCACTACACCAGATTTGAACTGGGGCCAGGCAATGAGGACATGCTCACTGATCTACTGTGAAATGAAAAGAGCAAAAACCGAAAGACCAGCCAGGCACGGTGGCTCACGCCTGTAATCCCAGCACTTTGGGAGGCCGAGGTGGCAGATCACCTGAGGTCAGGAGTTCAAGACCAGCCTGACCAACATGGAGAAACCCCTCTCTACTAATAAAATACAAAATTAGCCGGGTGTGGTGGCACATGCCTGCCATCCCAGCTACTCAGGAGGCTGAGGCAGTAGAATCACTTGAACCCAGGAGGCGGAGGTTGCAGTGAACTGAGATTGTACGATTGCACTCCAGCCTGGGAAACAAGAGAGAAACTCCATCTCAAAAAAAAAAGAAAAGAAAAGAAAAGGGCCAAGGACCTTTCCCATGGGGATAGGTTTATTGAATACATCTTCCTTCCTGTGAGGCACGTTTCCCTTTTGCTGTCCACGTGGTAAACACCGTGATCTTGAACTTCCCATGTCTCATTGCCTGATGTGCTGCCATGTCACCTTCCCCTCACATGGACCCATGGCTTAAATGCATTTATATTTACAGGAGGACAGTCAGGGAACAGATAATACAACGGCTTTCTTCTGCTGTGGTTTCCACAAGAGTAAAAAGTCCAGCCCTTTCTTATCATAACCGGCTGGAAACATTCCACAACGGAGATGTCAAGTCATAACAATGTGGGGGGAAAAAAATCCGCTTTGCTCTCAGAACCACACAGTGCTATAGAAAAGACATTTTAAAAAGCTGTCTGCAATATCCTACATTAATTTCCTCTGGTAAGGCATCTCAGACAAAGGGGTCTTATAAATGGATTAAATGTGGCTGGGTGCAAAAGTACAGTAAGCCCTCTGTGAGATGCTTTTGAGGGTGGACGCCAAAACAGGGGCTTCCTTCATAAGGGTTCCCAGCAAACAGCTGACTTGAAGTTTTGTGGCCAGTAATAACCTCCTTCAAAATAAACCACTTATACCATTGCTTGACGGTGCCCCATCAATTATACCAAGAATGTGTGGCTTTTCTACCCTGGCAAACATCGTCCATGTTGGCAAAAGGATAAACAGAGGGAGGAGGCTGGAGTGCTCCTTCAGTGCAGTCACTGAGCCCCACCATTGTTTGGCCTGTGCGTGGGCTCAGCATCTTCCTCAGCTGGAAGAAGTCTGGGATCGGGCCAGGCACAGTGGCTCATGCCCATAATCCCAGCACTTTGGGAGTCCGAAGTGGGCAGATCACCTGAGGTCAGGAGTTCAAGACCAGCCTGACCAATATGGTGAAACCCCGTCTCTCCTAAAAATACAACAATTAGCCATGCATGGTGACATGCACCTGCAGACCCAGCTACTTGGGAGGCTGAGACAAGAGAATTGCTTGAACCCGGGAGGTAGAGGTTGCAATGAGCCAAGATCGTGCCACTGTACTCTAGCCTGGGTGACAGAGTGAGACTCCATCTCAAAAAAAGAAAAAAGAAAAAAAAAGTCTGGGATGGGGAAGAGCAGAACCCATGCCAGCATTTCCAAGACCAAATGGATCAAGGTTAGGTCATAGAGAAGTTTGGAAAACTGCAGGACAAGGTCAGGTTACAACGAAGCCATTTGGGGAGGTAGAATGAGCTCACAGAGCAGCAGCAGCTGGCTAGGGTATGGGTTGAGGTCCGTGCTTGGATTGCTCAGCCAATGGAGATATGCACGTCGGAGTGGGAGAGGCATCAAGATATTGTTTCTCATATCTGGCACATATGCTTAGCAATCACTACTTGGACCAGAGGTCAAGATGAATTTTTACTCCTTCTTTCAAAATGTAGAGTTTGGTAAAACTGTAAGGAGGGAGAGAGCTTTGCAGAGCAATGGTCATTGATCCTAACTCACATCCATGGAGATACAGCATGACTCAGATCCACTGAGAACTCAAGAGAGAGAAACCGGCCACGTGTGAGCACCCAGCTGAACTTTGTGCACTGGAAGCCATGGAACATTCATCACCTTAGAGTCAGAAAGTCATGCCCCTCTCATTGGGGAGAGCTCCAGATCAGGTGAGAGGAGATGTACATTTCTACCTAACACACTACAGCGAATAATGTTTCCAGAAGGGTGAAGCAGGCATGTGTAAGAAATTACAGAATGTGACCAGGCGTGGTGGCTCTCGCCTGTAATCCCAGCACTTTGGGAGGCCAAGGCGGGCAGATCACCTGAGGTCAGGAGTTCGAGACCAGCCTGGCCAACGTGATGAAACCCTGTCTCTAGTAAAAATACAAAAAATTAGCAGGGAGTGGTGGTGCATGCCTGTAATCCCAGCTATTTGGGAGACTGAGGCACGAAAATTGCTCGACGAAAGAGGCGGAGGTTGCAGTGAGCTGAGATTGTGTCACTGCACTCCAGCCTGGGTGACAAGAGCAAAACTTCATCTCAAAAAAGAAAGAAAGAAAGAAAGAAAGAAATTACCAAATGTGCAGCCTGGAGGATCTCTCCAGAAAGATCATAATTTCCATAAAGCAACAACTTCAAAATTCCTCCAAACTCAAAACAGCTTTCGTAGGCCACTCCCCAGATCATAACGAGAAACAATTTTGTCTGACATTTATTCTGAAGTGCTGTGCCTTGAAATCACAGCTATATAGTTTTATTTGGCTTTTCTTTAGTTAAGTAACACAAGTAATTGCCAAATTAATATCCCTATAAAACTTAATTAAGACTGTCTCCTAAATAATTTTTTACTCTTAAAAATGAAACCAAATATGACAACAACAGTGGAAAGAGAAAAAAATCTCAAAAAAAGGCCCGACGTTCAGGAAATGGGAAAACTAAAATGAAGAGAAAAATTCTTGCACTTACACCAAAGAAATCATATTATATTGGATGTCATCCAAACCAAGACTTTTTTTCTCAAGGAAAGTGCAAACAAGATGGTTTGAAATTAAAGTCTTCATTCTCCACTCAGCCAGGCAATCGCCCAGAAAGTCAGCCTTCATTATGTCCTGAGGTTTCTAGAGAAGGATGTTCCACTGCTGGTTTCAGCTGGCTGCATTCTGTCTGAGATTGGAGTTTTTCAGAGGAGTGTATTACGTGTGTGTGTGTGTGTGTGTGTGTGTGTGTGTGTGTGTGTGTGTGTGGTTGCAGGAGCCAGCAGCAGTATTGAGAAGTGCCCAGGAAGCATTGTCCTGAAGGGTAGAATAAGTACCACGCCAAACACTGTGTGGACCAGCTTGCTGTGTGTACCAGCAGATGGACTGCTCGTCTGTCTTCAACACCCATCTTTCCTTCCAGGCACGCTCAGCCCTCCTTGAGACAAGAAAGCGAAAGAAACTTGAGGTGAGGCCAGGTGCAGGTGGCTCACGCCTGTAATCTCAGCACTTTGGGAGGCCAAGGCTAGTGGATCACCTGAGGTTGAATTGCTTGAACCCAGGAGACGGAGGTGGCAGTGAGCCGAGATTGTGCCACTGCACTTCAGCCTGGATGACAGGGACCTCACTCTGAAAAATGCAACCTGAGCAAAGGCTCAGGAGTACAGCATATTTGGAAAGTAGCAAATAGATCTTTTATTTGTCAAGAGCAGCCTGGCTAACATGGCAAAACCCTGTTTCTACAAAAATACAAAAAATTAGCCGGGCATGATGGCAGGTGCCTGTAATCCCAGCTACTTGGGAGGCGGAAGCAGGAGAATCGCTTGAACCCAGGAGACAGAGGTCGCAGTGAGCCGAGATCATGTCACTGCACTCCAGCCTGGGCAACAGAGCTAGACTCTGTCTCAAAATTAAAAAAAAAAAAAGAAAGAAAGCAACTTGAGGTGACACTGAGCCAGGCAAGAGGGGCACATGCATAAAATAAGGAAGGCCAACTTCCAGCTACTCACAAATCCATAGGATGTGTTGTGTTACCTTCCAGATTATTCAAGGCAATGTCTGGAACTGATGAGGAGAAAATGTGAGACGCATGACTCCACAGTGCATACATATTTCAAAACATGATGTTGTACACCACCACACAAATTGTATAAATAGACACAATTTTTGTTTGTCAAAATTTAAAAGAAAGGTATGAATGTAGTGGCAGGAAAGACTAGAAGTGCAGGGTGGTCATTCAGATACTTAGCTAAATCCAAGCTCGGCCTCTTGAGTGTCACACTTCATCTTCAAATGGTAGGCTCTGGCTGGTAATTTGGAACTTCTGGACTTCCTCTATTGCACTGAAGATGTTTATTTGGGTAGTGGGGTCTCATTCCTCTTAAAATGGTAACATAAAAAGTCTCTTGCCGGGTCTGGTGGCTCACACGTGTAATCTCAACATTTTGGGAGGTCAAGGCGTGAGGATTACTTGAGGCCAGGATTTGAGACCAGCCTGGGCAACAAAGCAAGATCCTTGTCTCTACAAAAATTATGAGCTTGGTGGCACACACCTATAGTTCCAGCTATTTGGGAGACTGAATCAGGAGGCTGAGGTGGGAAGATCGCTTGAGCCCAAAAGTTCCAGGCTGCAGTAAGCTATGATCACACCACTGCACTCCAGCCCAGGTGAAAAAGCAAGAATCTGTCTCTCAAACAAAACAAAACAAAACAAAACCAACAAAGTCCCCTTTATTTCAAAAGTTGGAAAAACTGCAGGAAAACTCGAAGAATCCGAGAAGCCTAATTGACACTTTCCCTCAAACTTACCGCGTTTTGCCCTTCTTCCTTTCATTCTGTGTTCCTCCAGCCCCCACCCTTTTTGTTCTTTTCCTGTAACTTATTCAGGCATATTTTCCCTGGAACCTATAGTGAATGCATCCCTTTTAAACCGAGAAATTACTCTTGAAAATTTCTCAAGGCAAAATTCCTTCAATTCCAGCAATCATATAATAAGCTCCTATTATGAGCAAAGCATCCCATTATGAGCTTTGGAGAATACAAAAACATGCAAGCCCTGTGTATTTAGTTATCTATTGCCACGTAACAAATTACCCCCAAATTTAGCAACTTAGAGCAATAAACATTTATCATCTCACAGTGTCTGTGGCTCAGGAATGGAGACGCAGCTTAACTGGGTGATTCTAGCCCAGAGTCACTCTTAAGGCTTCAAATCAAGGCTCTTCTCCTCAAAGCCTCACCCCAGAACTTGCAGGACAGCTGGACTTGTTTACGTGGTGGCTGGGCTGAGAGAGACGGGGAGGAATTCAGTAAGTCTGGGATGGGGTATGAGAATTTGCATTTCAGGTGATGCTAATGGTGTGGGTCCAGGCACCGCACTCTGAGAAATACAGACCTGAGCAAAGGCTCAAAGTACAGCGTATTTGGAAAGTAGCAAATAGATCTTTTTATTTGTCAATTTGGATTGGTCCAGTTAGTTTCCTGATCCTCTTCGAAACAGTAGAAATGAAAGGCATTAGTCTATACTTAATGGAATCAAAGTTTCAAAACTAGAAACTTTTGGCACTAGGGAGATTCAGAGAATATAAAATCATCATTTTCCAAATGAGCAAAGTGAAGGTAAGACAGGCTGAAGCACATTGTAAAAGTTTTCTTTAAAGTGGATTTGTGTGGTTCCCTCACTCAGAGACTCCTGGAAGAAAGAAGGAACCTTTGCCTTTGGAGTCTTACTGCTTTCTGTTTGAAATGAGATAAAGAGTTTGTGATGGCTTCTCCCAGTAGAATACTCGCCCGTTATAAAATGCATATGCCCATACTTTGGTATAGAAAGGAGGCTGAAAGAACTCTCAGAAAAATCTGAGTCCATTAGACGAGTTTCCGTGTGCAAATGGGTCTCTGTTGCTCCTGCCTGGCTTCTGCGTGATGAGAAGCCTTAGTCACACTTGTGTCGGCCCCACAGAGGCTGTTGTCCTTGCTCCTTCACAGTGCCTCAGGTGTATAAATTCAGCTGCCTGAACTTTTCTGCAAAACTTGGATTTGGGACACTGTTCCTTTTTAAAATCCAAATAATTAGTAAAATGAAATCTAAATGCAAACCGGGACGAACGCTTCTTGACTCCTGAAACACGCTTTCTTTGGAAAGAGGGTAGTGAAGCTCTGCAGTTTACTGCTTGCAACGTGTGCACAAAATTAGCTTGGTTCTTTTGTTCTGTTGTCTGAGTTTTTGTCATCTTTTATTTGACTGTACTTAGGGAACAGTATGAAGGCATTTAAAAGAAACTCAAGGGAATGTCATTTGCATAAGCAAATACAAGTGTTTTTACCATGATGAAGCCAGATACTCCTGGCTTCCTTTACCTTCACTATCCCCCTAATTTACCACCTTCCACTCTACTCTGATACATATTCCTGTACCCAGGAACATATATGTGCATGCATATTCTCATACAGAAGCAAAGGTGTTAAAGGCAAGTGGTTTCCACTTGCGGTTTCTGCATAAACTTGCTTAAGCACAGGTGTCTCCTTAATAATGACCTTCAGCAAAGTCCTAGAGTTCACCGCTCCCACTTCCTCCCAAGGGTAAGACATGTCCCAAGCTTTAACCTTAAGTAAGAAGGTAAACTACAAATGGAGACAGGTTAGCCAAAACTCTCTGCCTCCTCTTTCATACTCAAACCTGGTTTCTGAGCCTACGTTTGTTAACTTGTATGAAAGGATACCACACAGCTGATGTCTTCCTTCGAGAAAGCTAAGAGGTAAGAATGGCAAACTGTAAATTCATTTGATTCATTGCCTTCACCAGTTCAACCACAGATTGTTTTCTTCCACTGAGCACCATTTAAGAAGCCATATCAGGTGCACAATGGAAACAGATAACCACAGATAGAAAGGGATCACAGCTTGTAGGCAAGTGCACCGGTCAGACCTGCCTTCCCACTTCCCAGCTCTTCGGCCTTGGCCAAGTCACTTCACATTGCCCCATCTCAGGCTCCTCATTTGGACCTTGGTTTCCCCACTTGTGAAATGGAATTGTCCTGCAGGTCAGAGACACTATGTGAATATCCAAATCACCTGGTACGATCCCTGGGCAACAGCAGGTGTTCAATAAATGGTAGTCGTGATAGACCAGGCAGCAAATGAAACACATGATTTTTCTCTAAAGAAGGTCACAATCTTTGTTTTACCAGCTTCATTTTGTTTTTCACTGGCTGAGAACCACTTTGTGTACCCTACTGTCAATTCCAGCTAAGCTAAAGAAATGCAAAGTTACGTGACCGTGAATCTAGAGTCAGCTTCTGACTGAAAACCTCTGCTATTGCACTGATGAACTCTGGAATGCTTTTCCCAACCAAGATGAAGTTATTAACAACAACATTATGTTCTAAGTCATTAGTAAGGACCTGTCAGAAAGGAATCAGTCCCTGCATCTTCTGGGGTTTGATAGGAAAAAAAAAAAAAAGAATAAAAAAATGTTGGAGGCTGAAACATCAGCAACTGACATACATTCATCCGAAACAAAAGACAACTTTTTAAAAAAGGAATCTGTGGTGC
This sequence comes from Plecturocebus donacophilus, assembly GCA_004027715.1. Taxonomy (NCBI): domain Eukaryota; kingdom Metazoa; phylum Chordata; class Mammalia; order Primates; family Pitheciidae; genus Plecturocebus; species Plecturocebus donacophilus. Next base: position 22,270 of record PVKP010018034.1, read on the forward strand.
ACACAGACATGGAAAGAAAGAAACTTTGGCTGCGAAATCCCCCCATCTTCTCTGGGGAGAGTCCTGCGTCCGCCTGCTGTTCATCAGCCCTGATTTTGATGGGGCGAGTTTTAGCCAGCTGCCTCGATCATTTTGGCACAGACAAAAATCCTTTAAAAAATGTTACACTTCATCAAAGTGTATCATGAGACTTCACGGTCATTATCTCAATGGCCGCTCTGATGTGCTACAATTGGCAGAGACACAAACGGTAGGGGGTGCATGAGAAGAAAGCCAGCGTTTCATGTGGAAAGCTGGCAGGCTTCGCCAAGCTTCTGTCAACAACTCCGCGGTCTGATCCGATGCACTGAGCGTGCTGATGATGCTCTTGTTTCTGGAGGAAGTAAACAAGAAAATGAATTCCACCGCGCAACACAGCCTCTTTGTATCTTCAAAATGGTGTGACTGGACTGGGGCCAGCTGCGTTGAAAGTTGGGCCATTTATGTCATCAGTGCCCCAGTACTGATGGAGGCTTTGATTACGACTTGGACCCAGCTGTAAGACCCTTCGGGGGCAGCCACTCAGCAAATAAAGGCATTGATTGGTTGTTGGGTCAATTTAGCCACAAGGGGACAGAGCATGGCTCTTTTGAAAGGCCTAATGGATTAGCTACACAACCAGTCCCACTGTAGGCCTTATTTTTCAAGTAACTTCATGACGGTTTTCCAGCTTGGCAGGGAAGCCTCCTCCAGAGCAAGCTTCAGAGCTGTTCTTGTTATCAATAGTGGGGCTCAAAGGATTAGACACAGCGGGCTTTACGATTTAATGAAAACAGCTGTTGAAACAACAATTACGGCAAACAATAGTTTGCATGGAAAACTATTAATTATGTAAAGTTATGCAGAAAGTGGAATACTCTTTTATTCAGGGCCTTCGAAGGCCGACTGATGAGGACGACTTGGAGCCACCTTCCATTCCGTGGCTCTCAAGTGCCAGGAAGTGGGGTGCTCGTGGGAAGGGGCTGCATGGCGTGTGAGCTGCATGGAAGTGGGGCTCTGGGCTGCCATTCGGCTGCAAAGCGAGTCAGAGGTAAAACATTCAGGAAGAGAATATCCCTTAAACTTACATTACCATGGGTACCTTAGATCTTCTCATAACCAACTCAGGACTGCATTTTCTTAAGTATCTGAAATTTCATCTGAGTCTTAGTGGTTTGGGTCTAAACTTCAGCTTTTTTGAATAAAACCACTTCTATAATATGCTCTCTTTCAGGCCTCGCTCACCCTAAGAAGACAACGCCGAAGAAATGGTGGAGCCCCTTGTTCTCTGGACTAAATCGGCTTTAATTACTTGGTGATGGTCCAGTGTGGACTGGCAACCATTCCCCTGCTGCCTTCATCCCCTCCTCCCGTAAACGCACAGCTCATCTTCTCCTTCCACTCTCTCGCCTTGCTGGGGCTTTTAAATTCATTGCTTCTCTCTTTGCAGTTTCCATCCTTGACTAACAGTGCTGGGAATTGACTTATGGCCCTTGGCTTACCCTGTGCTCCACATCTCACTTTCCTCCCCGTCCGGGAATCACCAAGCCAAGAAGTCCCATTAAGAAGGTTATTAACTGTATACATAAACATTGCCTCCTGCCTACAGTTAGATTTATTTCTCCTCACTTCCAAGTAACTGGTTTTAACACTCTTTCCAGCACGCCCAACACCTTTTATTTGACTATATTGTTTTAGAAAGGCCTTTGGGAATTTAGCTAATTTCATGCTGGAACTTATTAAGTGGGATTTGACACTCTTTGATAATTCCAATAAACCATTAGTCAAGTCTCACTCCCTTCAGGGAAGGAATGAAAGCTTTATTAGTCATAGGGTCTCTATTCTAAACATGTCACCTGAATTTAGTAGCGCGTCTGTGCTGAAATGCAATTGACTTTGTGATTGAATAGAACTTTCCCTGAGACTCCAAGAAAGCTGTCACTGGCTATCAACAGCAAGACAGCATCTGCCTTTTTCTGAAAACTTTCATTGGGTTCACATGTGCATTTTGAAATAATTCAGTGAATTTAATTTATCAACCTCCGAATGTTAATAAAATGAGAAGCACACACCCACACCAACACTCAAATTCTCTCTGAGGATTTAATTTAATCTTTCTTCACCCAGGATACAAGAATAGAGAATGGTTTCCTTCCCCTCTTCTGACAGTTTAAAAAATCTTGAAAGGTCATACCTCCAGAAAGCCCCAGAACATAATTGAGTGTGCAAATGAAATTCATTACTACGGTCACAAACAATAATCCAATTAACATGTATTTGTGTAATACCTTTAAAATCATTCTGAACTCAATACCACATTCATCTTTGAAGTACAGTGCCAGCTCAGTGCCATGTCCCAGCACACCCCAGTTCACACTTTGCACTGGAGATTACAAAATAGCATCAAGATTGCAAAAGCAATTATTCCAGTTATCCAGATGTGATTTGTCAATCATTCTAGGATTTTTTTTTTTTTTTTTTAGCGGTTCTTATTCTGTGGCACAGATCGCAGCGCTCATGCTGGCTCGGTGCTTACATCTCTTCATTATTAATTCAGCTCATGGAGCTTAATTGGACAAGGCTAGAGCGAATTTGACAAACATCACAGCAGCAGAAAAAGCAATCACTCTTTCAAGATGAAAATTTGTTTGATGTCTTACTGTGTAACTCATTTACTCTCCTCGGGAGTCATGTGACCTGAATGTTAATCAGCCATTGATTGGTTTCTCTCCTTGGACAGTCACGTGACCTGAATATTAATGGGCTGGCACTCCATAGCTGTACTGTTAGGCAACCTTGTGATTGGCTGCCAGGTTAAGATACGGAGATAAGTGGGTGCTTGATGAGCACTTGACAGAACTTCACAGAAAATTAAGGCCCTAAAATAGCATGAGAAAGTCTTGTCAAATCAAGCATGATTATCACTGAATGCTTAAGGAATTCATCATCTGCATGAAATTGATACACTTCAACACCAACAGGCCCTGTAGTCAGCAGGGACTCATCAGATTTTTATTTATATGTGTTCACCAAATCACATTAATTCTGAGAGCTAAAACATGCTAAGGATGAAGGTTATTTTCTGTTCAATCTAATTTATCTATGACAATAATCATCACTAATAATGTGTCAAATTGGATTGCAGTCATTTTATGCATGCATGCTGATTTGGAAAATAGTGTTAAACCATCCCGCAGTAATTAACAACCGGTAAAGGTATGCGGAGCCTGAAGTAATCAGCATATCTAGATGGAAAATTAAGTTTTATAGAATGGATTTATAGATACATATCCTTATTTAATTCAGAATATAAATTATTCCTGGTAAAAGCCGACATCGTTTTTATAACACCATTAAGGCCAATAACCATTGAGGGACTCGTATCCTTAATTTGCTCTATCCTTCATTTTTTCTCTCATTTTCCGTGGTTAACTTTCTAATGGGTGTCACTTCCTTATTGGCAAGTCCTCGTTTTAGCAGAGTTTGGTAGGGCTAAGAGATGAATGAATATGCATTGGTGTAAGTGTTAATCGTGGATGAAGGAAGCCACATCATACCTCTTAATCCACAAGGCTTTATAATTACCGGCGAGGGCTGGGAGGTGGGCAGTGAGGAGGACACAAAAAGCAGGGTGGAGCTAGACTTTGGCCTTTTGGTGTTTCTCTATTATCTCTCCTCACAAAGGGACAATAGGAAATTTTGCAGATTGACTCATAAGGGATTAATGTTTCTTGAGGAATCACTTAAGCCTAAATTACTTTTGTTGAAATACCTTTTATGGAACAGAAGTTGGCTTTTTGGTGGTTTCTTTCTTTTTTTTTTTTTTTTTTTAACTTCCTGACTTATAGGGCATCTTTGGAGCAATAGAGGCTTGGAGTCATGATATCTTAAAGAAGTGTTTATACGCTTTGGTGAGTGTGGCTAAAATATTTGAGAAGAGAATTACACCTCTAAAAGAAGGGGGAAATATCTGTGCATAAACTGTTGTTTCTTTCCCACAACTCCCCCCACCCAGTCTTAATCCCTAAGCCACCAGGGCTGCCTCGTTCTCTCCCTGTCTCTCAGGAGGTCTCTTTATTGATTAAATGAATCTGCTCCAAAGGCTGGCTCCCAGGCTCTTTGATCTAATCCGATCTGATTTTATCCTATCGCTTCAGCAGGACATCAGGGAATTAACAATAAGCAGCTTTACCACAAGTGTTTAATAACTCAACACAATCTCCTTATGGCTCCGAGCTGCTCAAGTTCCCATCCAGTCCACGGCAAACAGTGTAACAGATTGGCCATCCCCCCCTGAACCTGAGGAATTTTCATGCACTGTGAAACTAATCGCTTCAAGTTCCTTCATAAATCACACAAAGCAGATTTCAGCATCTTAACAAATTGAAAAAAAAAAAAAAAAACCCAAAGGTGGAGGGGGAGAGAGGTTGGCAAAGAGGGCTCACCCTCCAGCTAAAAGTGGGTGGGAGGATATTGCAGAGAGGTGAGGGCCAGAGGTAAATTAACTTCTGTCCTCTCGTTCAATATGTTTCTCATCTCCTTATATTTTAACATGAATAAAATAATATGGGCAGGCTCAAACCTAAGCATGCTCCAAAGCTGCAATGACCTTATTTTTTTCCACTGTGATAAAATGCTGTGGTTTCAACAACAGGCCTCTTATTGTTGTTCCTGTGTCAGCCTTGAAATATGTAAGAAGCACACAATTAAACTAGGATTGTGAGTCCTGCGTGATGCAGACAGCAGAGAGGGTAGGCTGAAGTGGTGAGTCCCCTGGATTTGAAACCCACACGCATGCACACAGGGGCGTCTTAAATGATCACTCAAAGCCAGGTGCAGTGGTTCATGCCTGTAATTCCAGCACTTTGGGAGGCGGAGGTGGGTGGATCGCCTGAGGTCAGAAGTTTGAGACTAGCCTGGTCAACACGGCAAAACTCTGCCGCTACTAAAAATACAAAATTTAGCCAGGCATGGTGGCATGTGCCTGTAATCCTAGCTACTATGGGGGCTGAGGCGACGGAGGTTGCAGTGAGCTGAGATTGTGCCACTGCACTCCAGCCTAGGTGACAGAATTCCCCCATATACATTCCCCTCTCTACATTGCAAAGGCAAAACTTATTTAATGTCTTCCTCCCCACCAGAAAAAAATGCACGATGTCCCTCTTGTCTAAATATAAAATGCATAGTATTTTGAAGTTGGTTCTCTCCTTTTACAAAGCAGAAATTTTGATGCAACGGCTTACCCTTATGCCAGAACAGTGCTGGGAGTCTATGGGAAATTGGGAGGGAAAATAGGCTTTTGAAAGCAGCCGGATTATTAGTGCCATGAGGGAAATAGCACTCTAGCACTAATCTAAAATAAAACATCTTTTCGTTGCTCTATTTAATACCTACTGTACATCAGAATTACCTATAAAAACATGTTTCATAACAGAGAAACAGCCCTCTCTCCCCATCCCTATCACTGCACTCTCCATTACCGCGGCAGTTCTGCGATTTCTCACTACATCAGCAGAGTAACGAAGTGCCTTCTTACTGCCCATCTGGGGGCAGAGGGAATTTTACGACTCAGATTTAGGCCAGATTACTCTGACTATGGTAGGATCTTTTTCCATATCCTCAGGGTCCAGGGTACTTGCAAATTCCCTCAGGTACAGCTGGATGCCTTCTTATTGCTTTCCTAAGTAAAAAACATTTATGTATATATCCTTCTCCACCCACATCCATTCATTAGTATTGATCTAGTTTTTTTTTTTTTTTTTTTTTTTGAGACAGAATCTCACTCTGTCGCCCAGGCTGGAGTGCAGTGGCACGATCTCAGCTCATTGCAGCCTCTGCCTCCTGGGTTCAATTGATTCTCCTGCCTCAGCCTCCTAAGTAGCTGGGATTACAGGTGCACATCACGACACCTGGCTAGTTTTTGTATTTCCATGTTGGTCAGGCTGGTCTCAAACTCCTGACCTCAGGCAATCCACCCTCCTTGGCCTCCCAAAGTTCTAGGATTACAGGTGTGAGCCACCGCACCTGGCCATTTACCTAGATTTTGTCACCACTGTCGGTCCATGAGTCCAAAATTTCAAAACTCCACCCCTAACCTTCAGAAAAAATGTCTACTCTGATTTTGTGATCTGCTCATTATGGAATGGAACGCTAGCACAAACAGTGTTATTAGTTCCTCTTTGAAAATGTCTTTTGCCTTACTTTTTTCTCCTCTGATAAACTATGTCATAACAGAAAAATCCCTATGAAGTTCTCCAAAGAACTTTGTGCTGTTTCCAGACCCTGGGACTATAATTATGCCCTGTGTAATTAAAACAGAAAGAGCATCCCCTGCCAACTGTGAATGCCCCTGTTTACATCACAGAGAGATAGCAAAATGTACTCAGGAAGGTTCCAGCCAAAGTAATTGAGCGGGCTGCCTGAACCGGCTCTGCTTTCTAAATATTGTCCCTGGGTTAAGAACCGCAAGAGGCAGAAGAAATGACAGCAGTGGAGGGGACCCGGGCCAGAGGCCTGTTGACTTTCCCTGCCTGGGCATGATGTCATTGAGTTCAGTGACTTGGGGGGCTGGTGTGGACTGGTCTTGTGGCACGTTTAGTCCAGGTGCTTTGCTTCTGCTGGGGAGCTTCCTCATTCCACTGCGTGGTGGCCTTCAGAGGTGGTGAAGTCCTGAACTCAGATGCAAGATTTCAGAGCATTAGGCCAGGGTGTAAACGCATTCTTGACCTGGAGCAGTACAAAGAAGATTCTTCTGCCTGCAGCTCAGGTCACGGGCTCCTCTTTCTCTGCTGCTTTCCTCCTAGGCTGCTGCAACTGGAGCGTTAAAAGGGAGACAGAGACAAAGAGCCAGGGACAGAGAGAAAAGAAAGGGCAGCGAGGAAAAGGAAGAAAAAACAAAAAAAGAAAGCCATAAGTTGAAAAAAATTCCCTATAAAATAAAAGCGCATTATGTTTTTGTATATTTTCGAAATGTAGCCAAACTAAACCATTAAATGAGGATTTTGTTTCACAAACTCTGCAAACTAGTCAACCACTAACCCACTACACCAAGAATGTGGTGCCAACCAAAATATGTCAAGATTAGTAGTACTCAATAAAAGCTCAAAACCAAATGACATGCAAGCTGTATTTCATGATTACAGCACTTCCTTATGTCAAGGAACATACATATTAAGTTGTTTAAACACAGCGCTGGGCTGTCACTCTGTTGTCAAGAGCAGAGGAAAGAGAATCTCGTGCTTCCCAAACCCATCCAGATGATACTTCACACTTTCTGTCTTCCTGGCAGACAGCGCGGACACCATCCAATTAATCCTTGCAGCTTCTGAGAGAAGAAGAGCTGGAGGTGAGAGCGGCCACTTCCCACTTTACAAAGCTGTACCAGGCATGCAGGGTTGGCGAATGCCTCACAGGCAACGACAGAGATGGGCTAAGAATCGAAAATGCTCACGTTTTTCTAGTAAGGCGGCAAGTCACCAAAATTACAAAATGCAGACACCTCGTCTCTTTCTAGTAAGGTGAATCCTTTTTTTTTTTTTAAATCCCCAGAACTGACATTTGCATAGCGCTTCAATGACGGCAAAAGGCTTCTGGTATATATTTTCTCACTGAGTCCTCCCCACTATCCTGGTCATTTACAGATGACCATTTTGTAAAAGAGAAGCCTGAGTGGTAGAAGTGGCTGCTCAAGGAGCTGTATCAGAAACAAGCGAAGGCCTCCGAACCAAATGGGAACTACACAAAATAATGCTGCTCCCCCCAACGCGTTGTCTCTTTCTGCACCAAAATGCTGGAGTTTGAGCAGGAATCTAAAAATGGAGAAGGGTAATTATCTCATTCTCTGTCAACAGCAATGAGCTGCTGCTGTGTGCTTCCACCTGGCAGGAAAATGAAACGGAGGCTGCTCTCTCATTTACACAATGCAGTAGTAAGAGGTGTGATCATGTTAGGAACACTTGAGGGGGCTTCTGGGCGAAAAGGAAACACCAGAGCTGGCTTCATCCATTCTCTGGCGTTCTTCACTTGCATGAGCTGCAGTACCTTCCGCCTGGAAAACCGCCCACTGACTTCACACAGCAACAGGGCCTGCTCCCGAAGGCAGGAGATCAGCTGTCGCTGCCTCCACGGCCCCACCCACCTGCCCCTACAACCACACATGTCCCTGTTCTCATGGACACTCTCGCTACTGGGGAATCCTTGCCTCCCTTAAACTGCTATGCAGACCTTGGGGGTGTGCTGGAGGAGAACTCAAATTCAAATCCATATCTCATCGGACAGAGTAGAGGATGGGTCCTCACACGGCAGTCTGGGGGGCCAGCAGGGCCTACATGGGGTGGTGGTACCCATTCCCTGATATCCTCTTCGGCCTGATGAGACACATCAAGATGCGGATGCCTGGTGTTCTGACTTCATCCCAGAACACTCACCCACACCACCTGACCCTGGTCCTCCTTCACAGATGCTCCTGTTATGGGTGAACTATATCCAGCAAAAACATATGCTGACATCCTCAACCCCCTCTGAATGTATTTGGAGAAATTCCCTTTAAAGAGGCAGCTGAGGTAAAATGAGATTACAAAAGTGGGCCCTAAATCAATCCAACTGGTGCCCTTTTAAGAAGAGATTAGGACACCAGGGCTGTGAGGTGAGGCCACGTGAGAACACGGCGAGAAGGTGGCCATCTAGAAGCCCAGGACAGAGGCCTCAGAGAACCAGTCCTATCAGCACCGTGCTCTCTGACTCCCAGCTTCCAGAACTGTGAGGAAATAACATTTCTCTTTTCTCTTTTTTCTTTTTCTTTTTCCGAGACGGAGTCTCGCTCTGTCATCCAGGCTGGAGTGCAGTGGCAAATCTCGGCTCACTGCAACCTCTGCCTCCTGGGTTCAAGGTATTCTTTTGCCTCGGCCTCCCGAGTAGCTGGGACTACAGGTGCACGCCACCACCCCCAGCTAATTTCTTTGTATTTTTAGTAGAGAGGGGGGTTTCACCATGTTGGCGGGGATGGTCTCGACCTCTTGACCTCATGACCCGCCTGCCTCGGCCTCCCGAAGTGCTGGGATTAGCTGGGATTACAGGCATGAGCCACCATGCTTGGCCCTATATTTCTGTTTTCTAAGTGATCCCATCTGTGGGCTTTTGTTATAGGCAACCAGAGAAAAATAATATAACTTCTCATTCTCTTATTTTCTGCATACTGATTACTCTATCGAGGTGCAGGTTCCTTGACTATTGGCCTGGCAAACACTTCTTGATCTCCAACATGCAACTCCAATGCCTGCTCTCCTCCATGAGGTCTTCCCAGCTTAATCATGGGCATCAAACCTACCATGTGTGATTACATGACACCACGACATCTTCTGCACTTAGTCTGTGATGGCCTATCCCCTCACAGACAGTGAGTTCCAGGGAACAGGGACATATCTGACTCATCCCTGAGGGCCAACCTAATGCTTATCAGAGAGAAGATGATTAATGTTTGTTGAGGGGAGAATGGAAGGAAACCACAACAATAATAATAATCACTAAGACTTACTACATCTTTGTTATGTGCCAGACACTATGCTATTAGAATTATATTATTTTCCAAGTCACCATATGAAGTAGATAATATTGTTATCCTCATTTTACTGCTGAGGGCAGATATGCCAAGATAAGAAACTTGCCCAAGGTCACGCAGAACCAGGGATTTAAAACCAGGCGTTTGGCTTCAGAGTCTACATTCTTAAGAATAGGTGTTTGGAGGAGAAAGGAAAGAAGAAAAGAAGGGAAAAAACAAAAGCTTCTTTTGTTCCCTTCTTGAAGACAAGAAGAAGGGAACAAAAGAAGGGAAGAAATCACCATCTGTATAAACTCAAGATACTTAAATTATTTGAAACTCAGTCTCCTCATCTGCTTATCTCAAGAAAGGCTCAAGTCAGACAATGTACCTGAAGGCATTTTAATTGCAGAGTACTGCAGAACCACACAGCTTTTATATTTAGTGGCCAGAAATCAATCAGGTAACCACAGGCCTGTGACTTGAAGGCTGAATTAGCAGAGGGTGGTGGACACATTTTGCACAGTGGGTAATCCTGAGGAGATAAACTTCAAGAAAGAAAGTGAGACAGGCAAGGATAAGAGTTGCAAAGAAATGCTTTTCTGCCTCCCACTAAGGATTGGCAGTTGCGCCACCTTCTTGCAGTCATCCAGTGGCACCACTCTCGTTCCAGTACATGTGAATTCTGCCCCTGGGACTGTGCATTCCAACTGCCCTGACCAAGCTCTGAGGATGCTCTACATGTGCGTCGCCATTGGTTCAGAAACCACAAATGGATTACAGCCTAGAGAATGCTATCAGTCAATGTCATATTCAATTTCATTTTACTAATGCAGTTTACTCGACCTAATACTTCGAGCTGGAGTCCCAATGTTACCTGTGGGATAGAAGGATTTCCTGTTCTGTTTCCAGCCTGGACTTTCCTGTTGTTCTTTGGTTTTGGTTTGTTTAATGAAGCACCACTTTGTTCTTTGGGTTCTTTGGTTTTCTGTAGTTCTTTGGTTTTGGTGTTTTCAGTGAAGCACCACTATCTGTCTTTTTTCTTCTATTCAGAAGTGCACTGAGCATGAAACAATGACTTAATGGGGCCTGGTAAACAGACATGTCTTATTCTTTCACACCTGCAAAGACTCCTCTTCCTTGAAGATTTTCAGATGACCTACTTACTTAGGCTGGGAGCAGAATGGTTAAAGCGCTGGGGAGGAAATCAACTGTAAATAGAAAGGCTATGTTTAACATAATCCTCTCCAGAAGCCTCTCTCTTCTCCAGGCACTGTAATCAACCCTGTAGTGTCAGGCAAGGTTCTTGATTATCTCCCTGTGGCATTATGTCTCATCACATAGCTGATAATAAACTGATGGATTATCAAACAAGATTACAGCTTTAGCAAATAAAATCATGTTTTGTGTTAAAAGAGAAAATGCTTACTATCACTATCTGCCTGGCTAAATATTTACATATCACAGGCTTTCTAGGGTCCCTGTTCTTTCAAATCTGATTTTCAAAAAACAACACAGAGGTTAAGTTAACAAAGAAGGAACACACTGTGCTTTTAACACTAAGCTAAATGCTCTTCTGGGAGAAAACAGGTACTGTCTAAAATTAGGAACTAAGTCAATTCCAGGCCTTGGGTACCAGGGAGATCAATGGGTGCATGTGACAAATGACAGAGCTGGCTGTGCATGGAGAGATTAAAATGCCTACTTTTAAAGGGAACATAGGTGAAAGACAAAAAGAAACCCGAAGCATGCATGCTGCTGCTGTGTGTGTGTGTGTGTGTGTGTGAGACTGTGTGTGGACAAGAAGGGGAGAAAGAAGCTTGTATGAAGTCTCATGCTGATCTGATGTTTTATGCCTTTCAAAACCCTATTTTCCTTATCAGCTACACCCACCTTCCCAATTTTCCCCATCCCGTCCATTTGACAGCTGACACAAAGTGATGCCTAGAAGTGACTTGCAAAAGGTCCCAGAAGGCAGGCCTTAAACCTCAATCTTCATCCCATTTCCTATGTCACTTCTCTGCTCCAACTCAAGATGTTCTCCTAAAGGGAAAAAACGGCAGAGAGGTGTTTTTCAAATTGTATTCAAATTGTCAGGCTCTGAAGTTCAATTACTATTTGGTTTAAGACTGGGCAGTGGCCAGACCTGTGGGCTCATGCCTGTAATCCCAACACTCTGGGAGGCCAAGGCAGACAGATCACACAAGGCCAGGAATTCTAGAGTAGCTTCGCCAACATGGCGAAAGCCATCTCTACTGAAAATACAAAAATTAGCCAGGCGTGGTGGTGGGTGCCTGCAGTCCCAACTACTCGGGAGGCTGAGGCAGAATTGTTTGAACCTGGGAGGCGGAGGCTGCAGTGAGCTGAGATGGTGCCACTGCGCTCCAGCCTGTGGGACAGAGGGAGAACCTGTCTCAAAAAAAAAAAAAAGACTCTGGGCAGAAAAGGATGTAACTTAAAATATCAATGGGCATATAAAATACCTGTCTTTTAACAGAGAGAGAAACAGGTTTGTACATTGGTCAGTTTAAGTTTGTTACTATCCCAGGGAAGAATACAAAGCATGAATAACAACCAACATGGCTAGTTGCAGAGAAAGTTATTTCAGATAATTTGACTCTTCTGTGAAAAACAGATTTTGTAAACACGGAAGGGCAAAGATTCTAAATGGGGTCCCCTACATGTGTCATTCAGAGAAGCTCCTAGTCCCAGTGACTTTTTCCTCTGTCACATGCAAAATAACACTGGCCTAGCCATCATCACAAAGGAGTCTCTGGTACACCAGGAAGATGAACAAAAGTACCAGAGAAAGATGCTCTATGCCTCTTCCTAGGCTTTGTCGCACGGCATGCGGTCTTTCAGGCAAATCAACTAGAGTAATGCTGGAATGAGAACATGCCCACCCTCAGCCACTGAGCCGGAGGATACAGTGTTGAATGCACAAATTGAGCACCCAATAAATATGATTGAGTGAAAAAAATAATTAGCATAACACATAATAAAAATACTGTGTTTCTCTTTTGTAATGGAACATCATCTATAAAGTATATCCAATATAAACTGGTGGAGTCATGACTTTTCCCCTTGATAATTAGAACTATGAAAGGAGATAGAAACTTTTCAAAATACAAGTAATATGCCAGGCGCAGTGGCTCGCACCTGTAATCCCAGCACTTTGAGAGGCCGAGGCGGGTGGATTACGAAGTTAAGAGATCGAGACCAGTCTGGCCAGAATGGTGAAACCCCGACGCTACTAAAAATACAAAAATTAGCCAGGTGCGGTAGTGGGCACCTATAATTCCAGCTACTCGGGAGGCTGAGGCAGGAGAATCGATTGAACCCGGGAGGCAGAGATTGCAGTGAGCAGAGATCGCACCACTGCACTCCAGCCTGGGCAACAGCACAAGACTCCATCTCAAAAAAAAAAAACAAACAAAAAAAAAAATGCAAGTAATACAACAAAGAATGCATTTCAAATTATCTAAGTTTATATTAACATCAGCGATGAAAGTACATCTTCTTCCCTCCCTAACAATCCTTTTTCCCAACTCCACAAGGATGATCTATTTACAGTTTGGCATGTAATATGTGGTTTAGTTCTGTTTAACATATAGATGAGGTCAAACTTTAGGTCTGGTGCTGTGGCTCACTCCTATAATCTCAGCACTTTGGGAGGCTGAGGTGAGTGGATCACCTGACGTCAGGAGTTCAAGACCTGGCCAACATGGTGGAACCTCATCTTTACGAAAAATACAAAAATTAGCTGGGCATGGTGGCGGGCGCCTGTAATCCCAGCTAATTGGGAGGCTGAGACAGAGAATCACTTGAACTCAGGAGGCGGGGGTTGAAGTGAGCCAAGATCTTCCCACTGCACTCCAGCCTGGATGACAAGAGCGAAATTCCATCTCAAAAAACCAAACAACAACAACAAAAACTTTACATATGCTTTTGCCACATTATTTTTTCCTCTAATATTATATATATAGATACCCCATAAATTACTATAGATTCTCCTAACCTCAGGACACTGAGGTTATTTCCAGTTTGGGGCTATTATGAGCAACAATGCCATAAACATTTATGTGTGTATAACTTTGTTGAAAGTAATTCTGAGTTGAAAGAAATATCCAGCTTTAATTTGAATAGGTACTGCTATTAAGACTATTTATTGGCCAGATGCAGTGGCTCATGCCTGTAATCCCAGCACTTTGGGAGCCCAAGCAGGCTGATCACTTGAGGTCAGGAGTTCGAGACCAGCCTGGTCAACACGGTGAAACCCGGTCTCTAGTAAAATCAAAAATTAACTAGACATTGTGGTGCACACCTGTAATCCCTGCTTACTCAGGAGGCTGATGCACAAGAATCGCTTGAACCAGAGAGGCAGTAATTGCAGTGAGCCAAGACTGTCCCTGCACTCCAGCCTGAATGACAGAGGGAGACTCAGTCTCAAAAAGAAAGGAACCAGCAAAAAACCACGTATTCACACATACATGTATTCGAACACAAATTTTATAAGTGTATAAAATTTATTTTTCTTGTTATTTTACAGCAATATGTCTTGAAGATTACTTTTGAAAGTCTGTGGTCATATCCCAAAGTATATTTTGTCCTCCCACTGGAACACAAGTTTGATTGGGTATAGAATTTGAAGTGCAAAATTAGTTACTGTAAGGAATGTATAATTGTTAGTATTCTAGCTTGCGGCACCTAGTCACTGGTTTCAAAAACAGTGAAAAGAAAATGTATTAAATATTTTTGTTTGCAAAATACATTGAGTTTGGTGCAAAAGTAATCGTAGGTTTTGCCATTACAACCTGATATTATGGCGGTTGACGTTTAATGCACATGAGAATTGCCTTTTTCCCCCCTTCTTCTAATTTTGCATGCTGCAAAGGACAAAGAAACTGAAGCTGAAAATGGAATTCACTCTCATAAATGTAAAATGAGTTCTAAGTACCACCTACTAAGTGAAGAGATTAACAGTAGGAAGGAAACTACAAGAGCTTCATGTGCCTGCTGATCATTTTCTAAAAGCCTGGGAACTATGTTCACTCTAGAAGGGGTCTAATTTGGTGAGGTGGCTCACACCTGTAATCCCAACACTTTGGGAGGCTGAGGCAGGCAGATCATCTGAGGTCAGGAGTTCAAGATCAGCCTGGCCAACATGGTGAAACCCTGTCTCTACTAAAAATACAAAAAATTAGTCGGGCATGGTTGCTGGCACTTGTCCCAGCTACTCAGGAGGCTGAGGCAGAAGAATCACTTGAACCCGAAAAATGAAGGTTACGGTGAGCCAAGATTGTGCCTTTGCACTCCAGCCTGGGCGAAAGAGAGACTCCATCTCAAAAAAAAACAATGTTCTTTACAATAGTATTGCTGTTCAAATAATTAGCTATTGACAATAGGTAATTCTAGTAACATAGGAACCAGATCACAACAATGCATTTGTATTTCTTTAAATTTTGCTTTAACATACCCTGGTTTTTACATAATAATTTGGCAGTAGAAATTGTCATTTTTTTATCATTTTAATAGAAAACTTTTTTTTTTTTTTTTTTTTTTTTTTGGCCAGGTTCGGTGACTTATGCCTGTAATCCCAGCACTTTGGGAGGCTGAGGCAGATGGATCATGAGGTCAAGAGATTGAAACCATCCTGGCCACCATGGTGAAACCCTGTCTCTACTAAAAATACAAAAATTATCTGGGCATAGTGGCATGCACCTGTAGTCCCAGCTGTTTGGGAGGCTGAGGCAGAAGAATTGCTTGAACCCCGGGAGGCGGAGGTTGGAGTGACTGGAACTTGAGCCACTGCACTCCAGCCTGGGCAATAGAGCGAGACTCAGTTTCAAAATATATATATATATAGTATCTATTTACATAGAATTTTACCACAATGTATGTCCTCAATTACTCTAGTCAATGGACAAATTATTCACTGAAGTCACAAAACTTAATCCCAAAAAAATTATTAACCATAAGCTATAGTGAAGAAAGAAAATCTCTGAAAGACTAGTTTTACACACTGAAATCTATAAAATAACAGCTCTTTTTCTCCTTCACTCTTCTCACCACCACCTCCTTCCTCTCCAATTTCCTTGTCATTCGAAAGGTAGAGAACTAACTTCACAGACTCTTATCAAACCAAGGAGAATAATTCATTGTTCATGTTTCAGATCTTCTGCTGAAGGCTTGTGCTTTTGAGATCATCCACCCATTCCTCACAAGCCCGGCCTCTTAAATGACTAATAGCATCCAAAATAGAATGCACAAATCATAGCAGCTGAAAGGTCACAAAGAAGCAAGTTTGCATGACAAAATTTTATTATACAAATTAATCAACAAATGTTCACGTAAGTAGTTATCTTTGGCTGTGGAAGGAGGGGTGGGAAAGACGGTGAGCTGAGGGGACTCTACAGCCATTTTCTATATATTTGTATACTTGTGTGCTATTTAAAACTTTTACAGCTGGGTACAGTGGCTCACGTCTCTAATCCTAGAACTTTGGGAGGCTGAGGAGGGCGGATCACGAGGTCAGGAGTTCAAGACCAGCCTAGCCAATATGGCGAAACCCTGTCTCTACTAAAAATACAAAAATTAGCCCAGAGAATACAATCATATATTAATGGTGTAATATTTAAACACTAGACAAAAGTCATAAACAAAACAATGTAAACAATGGAAGAACTATTAGAGATGACCCAGTCTCAAATCTCCAAGTTGTAACACTATAGACTAAATGTTTAGGTCCCCCCAAAATTCATATGTTGAAACCAAATCCCCAATGTGATGGTATTTGCGGGTGAGGCCTTTGGGCGGTGAGTAGGGTCATGAGGATGGAGGGTAGGATTAGTGACATTATAAAAGGGACCCTCCAGAGAGCTCCCTGGTCCCTTCTGCCATGTGGTGACAGTGAGAAGGTACTATCTATGAGCCAGAAAACAGACGATCACCAGACAACAAATCTATCAGGGCTTTGATTTAGGACTTCCCAGCCTCCAGAACTGTGAGAAATAAATTTCTGTTATTTATAAGCCACCCAGTTTGTAGTATTTTGTTATAGCATCCTGAACCGACTAAGACATGTATAAGTGATAAAACTGAGACTAAGGATCTAACTGATTTACCCCAGGTCATAGAATAACCCAGTTTTGAACTCCTAAACTCCATTTAAAGGCAGAGTGGGAGACTGCGCAGAGCTTCTCCAGTAACAGCCAATCCTCTCTGGAGCAAACAAGAGATGCCAGGGTCTGAGAGATGAGTTAATTCAGAAAGTGTACAGAAAAGCTTTGGTTCAAATACCGTGGGCAGTAAGGAAATATGCCAAAACCAGAGGATACGGATTGTGGAAGAGGCAAGTATTCAAGTCATAGATTCAATCCAAGGATTTAGGATCTAGGATATGGGAACCAATCAAGACATTAGCGTCAAACTGAACCAACCGGTTGCCTCCAACACTTCGAGAGATTAGGTCTTTCCTTTGGGAGTTAATTTAGTGGATCCGTTTGTTGTAAACAGCCCGTGGGATGGGGTGGCAGCTGACGGCAGAGAGCTGGCTAGAGTACAAATACTACATGTCAAGCTTTATTTTAAAGATCTTTGTGCTACTCTATCATGTGTCAAACATCAGCAGAGCAAATTTCTTAGGCCCTCTGAGTGACGCAAAAGCAGATATAAAAAGTTACAGATTCATGGGTAAGAGGAGCTAAAATCCTTCAACTAGAACGAGAGGCAATCACTAAGGGCTCTATTTTTTATATTCCTGTAACCTAGTAATATTATTTTCATGTGATTGGGACTGAGTCTTGGGAAACCTTTTGGACCACTATTTGGCAGAATCTAAAAAAAAAACTGAGTTTCAGCAGATGCAAAAGAGATGAATAACTTAAGGATCTGGGCACAAATGGTTTTGGTAGCCATAATAACCACCACTAGTCATGTATCTGCACTGTGGTCTTCTCAGAAAGAAAAACAAAATGGGCCGGGCACGGTGGCTTACACCTGCAATTCCAGCACTTTGGGAGGCTGAGGCGCGTGGATCACAAGGTCAGGCGTTCAAGACCAGGCTGACCAACATGGTGAAACCCTGTCTCTATTAAAAATACAAAAATTACCCGGGCCTGTTGGTGCACATCTGGAATCCCAGCTACTTGGGAGGCTGAGGCAGGAGAATCGCTTGAACCTGGGAGGCAGAGGTTGCAGTAAGCCAAGATCACGCCACTGCACTCCAGCCTGGGTGACAGAGTGAGACTCCTTCTCAAGAAAAAAAAAAAAAGAAAAAAGAAAAACAAAATGGTGTCTTACAGGACAATAGAATAATATTTATTATAGAATTCTAAATACCGAAGTACACTGAAGTTCAGATTAACTTTTACATTTATTAAAGGTCTAAATAAAATTCTTGACAATTAATCTCCAAAATGTATAAATCTGCTGCAGACATGTGCACATAAATTATAATAAAGAACGTTGGTATGCAATTTGATTCAAAGTGCTTTTTAGTAAAGTACATAATGATGCATGCTGAGGAGATGCAGGTATATTTAATTGGATATAATTAAAATAATGATGTGTGTTTAAAATAATAATATATTTAAAAATTTTAAATGTAAGTTGCTGAAGAACCTATAATAAAAAGTCAAAGCAGTAACTAGTTTTTGATTACCTGATTATTCACAGAGTTAATGCCTTTCATTTACCAAGTAATGCAGGTAATGCTGTAATAGTTTCACACTGGAGGGATTCAGGAAGCCGTGCTGACAACGTAGGTTTCTGCTTCCCCCTTTTCAAACTAGCTTTTACCTTCTAGGTCTCTTCTCCTTATTCTCTTCATCCAAAAAAGAAAAAATTGCTGCACGCAGGGTCTTACACCTGACATCCCAGCTCTGGGGGAGGCAGAGGTGGGAGGATAGCTTGAGCCTAGGAGTTCAAGACCTGCCTGGGCAATATAGTGAGATCATGTTCTCAAAAAAAGAAAAAGAATAAGGAAAGAAACAAATCTTTCCAAGCACAGCTGCATTTAAGGAAGAAAAGGTAAATGTTGACAATTGTTGAAGCCGGGCAGTGGTAACACGTGGTTCAGTATATTTTTCCTCTCTACTTCTGTGCATATTTGTTCTTTTATTGATAGAAAAAACTCCAGAAGTCTCTCTCTACTTTGAATGTGAGCTCTAGAATGTTTGATAACTTTGCTTCTTCCCTATGCAAAGGATGCAACTTATTAATGTGTGTGTGCATGCACTAGCACTACTATATGAGGCCTCAGAAATTCCCTTCAAGTAAGTGGACAAATAGCAGATCAAGGCACATTTCTGACTCTTAGCCCTGTAAAGATTGCTTTTCATCTCAATGTCTCCCACCATTTTGAGTTATTTTTTGGTCTTTCACCATTCTTCTGCTTCAAGTTGAACCAATGAGTCATATCTGCCTCATTATTTTTCAGTCTGGTCCTCATCCATACACCAGGATTCCTCAGATGAGCAGCCAATGAGCCAGTGCCCTGCTGCCCAGACATCTCATTACCTCTGTCCTCTGCTGCCCTGCTGTGACCTCCAACCGAGCTTACTTCAACTCCCGCAGGGTTGCATGGGCAATTAGTGTCCTTGAATCCCCAGTTTTATAATTCATGATCAGATCTTGGGAGATCCAAATAGCTTGGTCGATTTTTTTTTTAAATCCTGCTTATATGACTAAGGTTTTGCACTCAAAAGGAGAAACCAGGCTGATGGTGCATTTGTAACATTTCTTTCTCTTTTCTTTTGTAGAGACAGAATCTTGCTCTGTCATCCAGGCTGGAGTGCGGTGGTACGATCTCGGCTCACTGCAACCTCCACCTCCCATGTTCAAGCAATTCTCCCACCTCGGCCTCCTGAGTAGCTGGGACTACAGGCACCTGCCACCAGGCCAGGCTCAGTTTTGTATTTTTTAGTAGAGTCAGGGTTTTGCCATGTTGGCCATGCTGTTCTTGAACTCCTGGCCTCAGGTGATCCACCCACCTTGGCCTCCTAAAGTGCTGAGATTACAGGCGTGAGCCAC
Source organism: Plecturocebus donacophilus (assembly GCA_004027715.1). Classification (NCBI taxonomy): domain Eukaryota; kingdom Metazoa; phylum Chordata; class Mammalia; order Primates; family Pitheciidae; genus Plecturocebus; species Plecturocebus donacophilus. The sequence goes on from PVKP010018034.1 coordinate 41,855, forward strand.
CATGCCTGGTCTGTGACATATCTTGAGGATGAAAACTGTATTGTATATGTCTTCTGTATTTCCCTTCTTAATTTTATGTTTAATTATTATTACATTATAACCATGTTTTTACTAGTTTGAAATAGTTATTCTGGATTTTTAAAAAAACGTTTCTCAAAAATCTGTCAATTCCTTTAGCAGTTAATAGTAAGAATTTTGCAGCTTCATTATAGAAATAATCAGAAAGTAGGGATATTATCTTCGCACAAACACACACAGGACATCCTGAAAACAACATACATTGGAAATAAGGGTCTAGAAATTTTGGTGTAATTTTATAATTTTGCCTTATGATAATTCGGTTTCAACTTATGTGGACTATGATGCCAAGCTTTTTAATCATTCGGTGGTGGCTGGGCGAGGTGGCTCACGCCCTGTAATCCCAGCACTTTGAGAGGCCGAGGCAGACGGATCACATGAGGCCAGGCGTTCTAGACCAGCCTGGCTAAGATGGTGAAACCCCGTCCCTACTAAAAATACAAAAATTATCTGGATGTGGTAGCATACACCTATAATCCCAGCTACTCCTGAGGCTGAGGCAGGAGAATTGCTTGAACCTGGGAGGCAGAAGTTGTGGTGAGCCAAGGTCATGCCATTGCACTCCAGCCTGGGCAACGAGAGTGAAACTCCATCTCAAAAAAAAAAAAAAAAATCATTCAATGGTGATAATCTCATCTATAAATTGTGCCTGTCTTCAATTCCTATTTTTGTTCTGTTCATTTTTTTCAATACTTTATTGCTCAATATCAATTTTAGTAAAGAAGAGGTAAAGAAATAATGATCAAAAAGCCCACAAACTGATCTACTGCACCCATTTTAGCATCTCTCCAATGAGACTGTTTGGAAGAAAACCTGAAGCCATTGACCAAAATGAAAACTCTGGAGTTTGAAGACCCAGGCCACTTACTCTTCTCCCAATGTTAGAATCAATGAGGGTATTGTTTTTACATCTCAGTGTTAGCAACATAACCACAAAATCCAATTCTTAAATACTGTGACTGTTTATGAGATTTTTTTCAGCTAACATGGTATATATAAACAGTACCCTGTGAATATCAAGATCCTAGCTAGATGCCTGAAAAAAATCAGTCTACATCCTACAAGAGTGTTTTTATGTTTGAATTCTTACATGTTAACAATGTCTCAAAGAACAGTTGAAGAATAAATTAATTTAAAATATTTTTTTAATTTTAATTAAATATTTTTAATTAAAGAAAATTAATTTTCTCAGCACGTTTTAACATTGCCAAGTTAGTTTCCTTGACATTTCTCCCTGTTCTCTGTCATTTTCTTCTTAACCATTCACTATCACTGACCCAGATCTCCACTACCAGATTTGTACATGGCGGAGAAGAGGGAAACACACGGAGAATAAGGAAGGGTGAGGAGGAATAAAAGAGCCAACAGAAACTTTTACTGGGGCCAGGGTTTGGAGATTATGCTGCAAACTAAACACATAGCAGCAAACTGTTTATTTTGCAGTTAATGGAATTTTCTTCTTCAACGTCAAGAAGCAGGAGCCAGACTTTTAGAAAGTCACTGTTTTCCCAAGACTTAAAAGATAGATAGCCTTGATGATGCACATATTCTTGGAATGCTTGTAGGTTAGCACTGATGTTCTTCCACTGGGTGTATTTATAGGCCAAAATGCAATCAAGCCTAGGGGCCCCTGGCTCCAGCTCCAGCTGCAAATGAGGTAAGTACGATTTCCAAATCACATTTTCAATCTACCAGTGCATTCTCAACTGCCCAACCCCCTTCCTCAAATCTGAAATTCTAATGATGACTCCATATAATTTGAGGTATTGTAATCTCAGGAATTCACTTTGTTTTCCAAATCTTTGAAGGGCAAAAAAAGGTATGCAGAGGTCAAAATATGTAAGGTGTTAAATGCCATGCCAAGAAACATTTTTCCTTTAGTAGGAGCTGAACAGATTTTTAAGCAGAAAATAAATAAACCTGGTTTATTTCAGAAAGATAGTTCTGGGCGGGTGTGGTGGCTCACACCTGTAATCCCAGCACTTTGAGAGGCTGAAGCAGATGAATAACCTGAGGTCGGGAGTTCAAGACCAACCTGGCCAACATGGTAAAACCCCATCTCTACTAAAAATTTCAAAAAATTAGCTGGATGTGGTGGTGGGTGCTTGTAATGCCAGCTACTCGGGAGGCTGAGGCAGGAGAATTGCTTGAACCCAGGGGCCAGAGGTTGCAGTGAGCTGAGATCGCACCATTGCACTCCAGCCTGGGCAGCAAGAGCGAAACTCCATCTCAAAAAAAAAAAGAAAGAAAGATAGTTTTGAAGATGCTGAACTCATCCAAAATAATGTATAAATTTATTACAATCAACATAATAATCTCAGCATGTTTGTTTTCTTTTAAAAAAACTTTATAAAATGATACTAAATTATGTTTGAAAATAAAATGTGGGGAAAGAAACACTGGAAAGCCTCTGCCAGAAGGTAAACAAATAAATAGATAAATTAAAAGGGAGGAGCGAAATAGGAGGACTTAGCCTACCAAAAACTGAAACCTGTTAGCACTCTGCTACATTGAAAACAACATGGCATTTTTGCTTAATTTTGTAGCTAAGCTGATAGACTAGAATAGAAAACCCAGACCCAAGGTATATGTAAGAATTTAGTGTATGACAGAGTCGGCATCTCAAATCATCAGAGAAAGATTGCATTTAACTGCAAATGGTATTGAGAAAGCTGTTCAAACATGTTAGGAAAAGTGAAGTTCAGACCATGAATTCACACCTCATGCCAAAGGATTTCCAAGTAAAAAATTTAAAACTTAATTATAAATCACAAAACTACAAAAACATTAAAAGAAATTGAATGTGATCAAGAATTCCACTTTACATAGACAGATTAGTAAACAGATATGAAATATTTTCTTATTAAAGTTCTATTTATATGACAAAAAAAAATCCATTTTAAGTAAATTTTTCCTAAGAAGCAGAAAGAAGGAGATATACATAGGTAAATCTAGAAAGACATTTAACACATCATTCATAAAAGCAAAATAACCTGAATAGCTATTGTATTAGTCCATTTTCATGTTGCTGATAAAGACATACCCAAGACTGGATAATTTATA
>PVKP010018035.1:0-44990 GCA_004027715.1 Plecturocebus donacophilus
AAAAAAAAAAAAAAAAAAAAAAAAAAAAAAAAAAAAAAAAAAAAAAAAAAAAAAAAAAAAAAAAAAAAAAAAAAAAAAAAAAAAAAAAAAAAAAAAAAAAAAAAAAAAAAAAAAAAAAAAAAAAAAAAAAAAAAAAAAAAAAAAAAAAAAAAAAAAAAAAAAAAAAAAAATCTAGGAAATACCATTCAAGACATAGGGATGGGCAAAGATTTCATGATTTCATGCCAAAAATGCCAAAAGCAATTGCAACAAAAGCAAAAATTGACAAATGGGATGTAATTAAACTTAACAGCGTCTGCACAGCAAAAGAAACTATCAGAGTGAACAGACAACCTACAGAATGGGAGAAAATTTTTGCAATCTAGCTATCTGATAAAAGTCTAACATCCAGAGTCTACAAGGAATTTAAACAAATTTACAAGAAAAAAACAATCCCATTAAAAAATGGGCAAAGGACATGAGTAGACATTTCTCAAAAGAAGACATTCATGCAGCCAACAAGCATACGAAAAAAACCTCTGCATCACTGATCATTAGAGAAACCCAAATCAAAACCACAGTGAAATACTATCTTATGCCAGTCAGAATGGTGATTATTAAAAAGTCAAGAAACAAACAGATGCTGGAGAGATTGCAGAGAAGTAGGAACACTTTTGCACTGTTGGTGGGACTCTAAATTAGTTAAACCATTGTGGAAGACAGTGTGGTGATTTCTCAAAGATCTAGAACCAGAAATACCATCTGATCCAGCAATTCCCATTACTGAGTATATGCCCAAAGGAATATAAATCATTCTATTACAAAGATACCTGCACGTGTATTTTCAGTACAGCACTATTCACAATAGCAAAGACATGGAATCAACCCAGATGCCCATCAATGATAGACTGGATAAAGAAAATGTGGTACATATACACCATAGAATACTATGAAGCCAGCCATAAAAAGGGAACAGGATCATGTCCTTCACAAGCACATAGATAGAGCTGGAAGCCATTATCTTTAGCAAATTAACACAGGAACTGAAAACCAAACACCGCATGTTCTCATTTATAAGTAGGAGCGTAACGATGAGAACACATGGACATTGCGGGGTGAAGAGGAGAGCATCAGGAAAAATAGCTAATGTATGCTGGGCATAACACCTAGGTGATGGGTTGATGTCTGCAGCAAACCACTACAACACATGTTTATCCCTGTAACCAATCTGCACACCCTGCACATGTACCCTGGAACTTAAAATAAAAGTTGAAGGGGAAAAAAAAGGGAGCAAAAGATTGAATAGGCATTTCACAAAAAATATACTAAGCAAAAGTCACAGGAAAAGGAGCTCAGCATCATTAGTTATCAGGGAAATGGAAGTTAAAGCCACAATGAGATATTGCTACATTCTCACTAAAATGACAGATTAAAAAGCCTGAAAATACCAAATGTTTAGGGGAGGTACAGAAACTGGAACTCTCATACGTTGGTGGTGGAAATTTTAAATGGTCCATTTTGGAAAACAGTTTGGCAGTTTCTTATAAATATAAATGGGAGCTTTCTTTATAATAACACAAAACTGGAAAAAATGCAAATGTCTTAAAAACACAAATGTTTTAATCCCCCCCTTTTAGAGATAAAACAAAAAAGGAACGATCTACTAATACACACAAAGACATGGATGACTTTTAAAAACATGCTAAGCAAAAGAAGGCAGACACATAAAAAAATACGTTCTATGATTCCATTTATATGAAATTTTAGAACAGGCAAAACTTATCTATAGAAGTAGTTCTCAACTGAGGAAATTATGCCCTCCCTTTCCCTGGGCCATGCTGGGATGTTTTTGGTTACCATAACTGGGGTGGCATGGGTATGGTGGTGGTTGCTACTGGCATCTGGTGGGTAGAGGTCAGGGATGCTGTTAAACTTTCTATAATACACAGGACAGTAGCCACAGCAAAGCATTACCAGGCCCAAAATGTTGAGTGCCGAGGTCCAGGTTGAGAAATTCTGTTCTAAGTGATCAGTGGTAGTCTAAACAGAAGTGAGGATACTGAATGAAATAATTCTGGAGATGATAAAAATCTTCTGTATTTTATTTTATTTATTTATTTATTTACTTATTTTTGAGACAGAGTCTCACTCTATTGCCTAGGCTGGAGTGCAGCAGCATGACTGCGGCTCACTGCAACCTCTGCCTCCCAGGTTCAAGCGATTCTCCTGCCTCAGTGTCTCATGTACCTGGGAATACAGGTGCCCACCACCAAGCGCAGCTAATTTTTGTATTTTTAGTAGAGAAGGGGTTTCACCATGTTGGCTAGGCTGGTCTCGACCTCCTGACCTTGTGATCTGCCCGCCACGGCCTCTCAAAGTGCTGGGATTACAGACGTGAGTCACCGTGCCCAGTCAATGTTCTGTATTGTAATTGTGGTAGTGATTGATTTTTCAAAACTCACCAACACTGCACACACTTCAAATGTGTAAATTTTACTCTATGCAAAATTTACTTCTAAGCTGATACTAAAAAATATAGTGCCTTTCAAATAACAAAAGACTATGTTAAACGGTTTAATCCATTTTTTTGCTTTTTAAAATACATGCACAGAAAAGACAGGAAAGGTAAATACCATTAAAGACAGAAAAAGCAAATACCATTGGTGGGATTATAAATAATTTTGAATTTTTTGCCCTGTTGTTCATTGGCTTAGTATTAACTAAAAATTTAATAACCTTTATGTGTACACACACACACACACACACACACACACATCCAGTACCTAAAACAGGTACAAATTAATGAGAATAGAAAAGCACAGGTGCACATGAATATTTAATTGTGATATTTGATCATAAGACTTAAATTATCTCAAGAAACTATAAAAATGTATAATGCAAAGGCAATTAGAAGTAATTTTTTACTATAAAACACTGCTAAACTATTTAATGAGCTCAAATATAAATATAATTTTTTCAATACAAAAAGTTTGTAAGGAGGAATTTTCACAAGAAACAATGCTATCAAGCCCTAATAAGGCAGGGTGGAAAGGTTAAGAAATTCTTTAAAAGTAAATGAATAAAGTTACCAAGTAAGGAATAATCCATTTCACTGTATCAATACGGTTGAAAACATAGCAGATACAATTAAGTTATGTTCATCAACAGGCCAGGGACTGAGCAAAGTGTGAGGAATTTATTATAAAAATATCTCTGAGGAACTGACCAATGGAGAAAAACGGTACTGTCAACAAATCAAATACAAACGGGCTACGATGGAGGTTTGAAAGCAGTACAATGAAAGACGCCAAGCAACTACCTAAGCCTGGAGGAAGCATTTACAAAGGTGACATCAGAGCTAGAGCTTGTCTGGTGAAAAATCATCAGATAATTTAGAAATGTGAAAAATACACAAAACCCAAAAAACACCACCACTATCACATAACAATTTTGTTACACTGCGGTCACATTTTATAGTCTTAAAGGTCAGGGATGAGAAAATCTTTTCCTGAAAAAGAAGTTTATCCTACCTATTGAGTAGGGAAATAATAACTACTGAGTAAATCCCATATCCAAGGGGTAAATACATTTAAGATTCACCTTGATAGAAAATGTACTCCCTGAGTTTCCACTGTGTCTATGTTTGGCAATTTAAGTATCGGCACTATTCAAAAGCATGGTGACCAAACAAAATCAATCAGGCTGCAGTTAAAGAATTCTATGTAAATACATGTTAATATAGAATTAATATATAGCTTCATACTAAACCATCTCCATATATTAGTAAGGGAATATTTAAGATGCCTCCCAAAAGGGAGACGCTGGGAATCCTACAGTACAGTACATCTTTGACAATAAGTTTTGAAGCCATAAGAGATGCTTATAAATATATGGGGCAAACAATTACTCTACGCTGCTAAAAATGATCCCAACAAGGTAAAAAGGTCAATTTCTATCTAATGCAGAAAGAAAAGCCTGTGATCTGGTGGGATGGTGAGAGACTGCTGGTAGAACCTGTCTGTCTTGCTCCTTGGATTTCCTGTAATTTTAAACCTTACTGAAATTAAGGCATTTAAACTGAATTTCAACGAGTTTATTTAAACAGAACAAATTTTGTGCAGCAGAAAATCCAATTTGGCGGTGAAAAAGTTGTCCCAAAGGCAAAGGGTCTTCAGTACATGTGACTTTTTGGAGACAGCAGCAATACGTCCTATTCTTTCTCTCCTGACTCAGACTGAAAGAACTACTGCAGGCAATTCAGGTAACACTATTTCCTGGTAGTGTGATTCAGGTAACTGGAGGAAAAGGAAAAATGCTTAAAGCAATAAACTAGTTTAAAAGGGAGCCTTGTGGAGTCCTGTAATAACCAGTGAATTAGAAACTCTTGATGTTTTATAGATACTGACTACAGCGGAGCCAGGAGCAAGTGCAACACCAGCCAAAGGTTGGAGGCAGGCAGAGAGAACAGTCACTGCCTGATCCTTTTGCTTCCACCGCAAAAAAGCGCCTCCACCCCAATACTGTCGTTTCCTAAAATGTCCCTATCCTCAGGACCCACCCAGAAATACCCTCTCTCCCACACAGTAACTCCTTACAATCCCAACAACCCCGCCAGAGTGTGACACGCTGCGTCGACTTACTGAGCTGTCCCCCGCCCGACGTCGTACTTGGTTCTCGACCTCCAGCGCCTCCAACGCCTGCTGCTCCAAGGACCCCTGGAGCCCCCATCCCCGGCGGGGTCCCACTTTGCCTCTCGAAGTTGCCTGGATTGGAGAAGTAGTCGCGCAGCCGAGGCAGCTCGCGGCCGCTCTCTAACAGCTCCGTATGCAGCTCCAGGGCGGTCAGCAGGTATTGATCGCGCAACAGCTGAGCCGCGATTGCATCAATTGACAATCTGGCCGGGGTCTCCCCGGCGCCCCCCAAGGCCACCGCAGCCGCCGACGCCTCCCCAGGGAGACCTGGCCGCGCAGTGCTTCCTGAGGCCACTGGATCCTGTGGTGACAACGAGCCCGCAGAGCCAGGATCTAAGCCACTCCCGGCACCCAGCCGAAGTACTGCCCGCCGTTCCTCTGTAGCCGCTACCTCGTCATCGTCCTCGTCCGAATCGCTGAGAAATGGATTCACTCCGCCACCACTGCCACTACCTCCAGGCGCCATAGCCGCCATCTTATCCTGTCAGGAGTGTGGGCGCCTCCCTTACTGGCTCCGACAGGCCGCAGCCCGAATCCCCTATGCCTCAGGGGACACAGTGTACCTCCACAGCCCCGGCCTGACCACGTCCTGCCTCCCGACTTAGAGACCAGGAGTAGGTTCCGAGGTAGGAGCTCCTGATGCAGCTGCAACTGATGCCTCAGCCTCTGCTGCACCAGCAGCCCGGCTCTGCAGGCGTCTTCCTGGTCTCCAGTCTCGCGATAACTGGAGCGTGCCCTGCTCCTCTCCCTATCCAGCCCCGCCCCAGCCCGCTTCAGCTCCGCCCATTCCCAGCTCCAACTAGCAGAGATTGAAGGCCCGGCTCTCCTCTCAAAAGCAAAACCCCATCCACAACTCCTCCACGATTGGTCAGAGAAGGAAGGCGTGGAGAGGACTGACGGGAGACTGGCCGGAGAATTATCGCGAGAACAGCAGCGACCGGGTAGGTGTTGGGGGCGTTCCGGGGTTCAGGGGTGGTTATAGTGGTGGCTTAGGTATACCCTCCCGGCTGTCGCTTCCGTGGGTAGAGGGGACGCCTGCCCAAGGGCTTTAATGGAGCTGGCTCCTGCCTTCGCGCTGAGGAGCCCTCGTTTTCGAGATCAGGCCTGACCAGAATAAGCTCCAGGTAAAGTTCAGGGACCAGTGCGCGGAGGGTGTCGGCGCCCAAACTGTGGTGTCGCGCCCGCGAACGCGCTGTTTCCCTTAGTGCGCTGCACGTTTTCTCGCTGTTTGCTGCCAATGATGACATTTTGTCCCCACAGATAACAAGTGCCCAGGCCTGTAGTCAGAATTTGACTTCCCTTTTCCCTTCTCTGCCACGTGCTTGCACACATGGGAGGCCTAGCGACAGCCTGATTTCTTGCAGCCGCGGAGCGCGTCTTCCCGCCCCGGAGTTGGTCCTGTCTGTGGGTGGGACGGGGGCTGGAGAGGCTAAAAGGGAAAGGGAACCCTGAAGTCGACATTTGCCTGGATCTGGAAAACAAACTGTTAGGTGCTCAATAAACGCTTAGGATTTAATACACGATTTACACAACAGGACCCTTCAAAGTATCAAATGTTGTCTCACCAATAAACAGATAAGTGAACTTAAGCCTGGAGTGTTTGATATAAAATCAGCTCCACGGCGGGCGTGGTGGCTCAAGCTTGTAATCCCAGCACTTTGGGAGGCTGGCGGGCGGATCACGAGGTCAGGAGTTCGACACCAGCCTGACCAACATGGTGAAACCCCGTCTCTACTAAAAATACAAAAATTAGCAGGACATGGTGGTGCGCACCTGTAATCCCAGCTACTCGGGAGGCTGAGGCAGGAGAATTGCTGGAACCCGGGAGATGGAGGTTCCAGTGAGCCGAGGTCGCGCTGCTGCACTCCAACCTGGGCGGCATAGCTAGACTCTCTCTCAAAAAAAGAAAAAAAAAATTAACTCCCCTAATAAGGAGTCGATCATTTCTCGTATGTCCCAAACTATTCTTTACCCACTGTCTCCTACAACATTTCTGACTCGTTCATTCAGGCTAGAATCAAGGTTTTGGAACTTAACTGTTTTAAAAGTTGAATACTTCAGAGAGTTTTGATTTCCTTTATGAAGTGTTAGCATATAAAGCATGTATCCTAAGTTTAGAAGATCAGTGTTCATCTTTTATGTCATTCCTTGATTATGATCTGAAAACGTAAAGGATTTTCCAGTCAATACGATTAAACTACTATTTCTTATAAGTCCTATTTTTCTCACCCACAAATGACCACTTCTGCAGATTTTAGATTTCCTTTCTTAGTGTACAGCTTCCAGTAAGCGCCGAAATACATAGGCAGCAGTAATAGTACTATCAGATAAGTAACATATTACATTCAGTGTGTAGTAAACATTCCACAGTAAAGTATCTCCCTTTAGCTCCATGGAAAAATTAAAATAGAGCATTCTTACATAACCTTAGGTCAGGTTATTGGTTTACATGTAAAGGTATGCCAACAGTTAAGAGCAGGCTTTAATTTCAGTTTACCCAGGCTGAATAAAGTAAAATTCTCATTTGAATGGGACTTTGGATTTTTTAAATTATATTTTTGCTAGAAGTTTTTTTAAAAAAATAGTACGAAGAATTTAAAGTATTTTTTATAGGACATTAGTTCCCGATATTTTAATGATAAATATTTGTCTGTGCCATGTATTAAAGGAAAACATGGGGAAAAAATCCCCACATTGAATCAAAATGGCAAATACTGTATCCTGTTAGAGATTTCTAAGCAAAAGGGATTGCTGATCCGTATTTTAGTTGGGTTTCCCAAAAAGATTAATATAGAACCAGTTTCTGGAGTGTAGGAATGGAGTATTAGTGAATGGCATGGGAAGGGCATGATTAGAAATGGATTGTTTATATACAATATTTCCATCTCTGTGACTGGGAAATTTAGAAATCTCCTGCATTTAGAATTCCTGAAGAGGATTATGCTTATCATATAGAAAAGCTGAAGTTCAGTTCCGAATTCTACTGGTTATTTATTGTGAGACCTTGAAAAAGTTACCTAACTTCTCAGCCTCATCTATCAAAGGGGATAAGGAAAGTACACAGAATTGTGAATGTTCTTGTCCCAGTGCCTGGTACCTGCTACACAATAAATGTTACTGTAGTCACTTATTAATTAATGAAATATTAGTATATGTTGAGAACATTTGACAGGTTTCTAAAAATAAAACTAATGTCAATTTTTTTTTTGGCAGTGCAAATCCGAAAAAGCAATTAAGTCAGTAAGGCTGAAAGGGAGTATCTTATTTAGGGTCTCAGTTGTAAAGCACAAGTTGAAAATAGATTTAAAATGTTTCCTTAGAGAGTTGTAAGAACTTGCATGTAGAGAAATCCTTCCTATACAAATCTGCAGTTTTCTACTTCTGTTTCTGCTTCCTATCCTATAACCATAAACTTGTGTGTTTGATCTTGTGTGTTTGAACACTTGTGTGTTATGGGCTTACACCCCATAACAAATCAACTGCCCAGTCTTCCCGGTAGGTACTTTTCTTTCCCACAATACACAGAGGTTTGGTTATAAATGAATAATGTGTAAGAAATAGCACACACTGGAATATTAATAATTGCCGATCTCAACTTATACCAATTTATTTCTAATAGTGTTGGGGAATTTCCGTTCTGCTTAGTGTGATTTTCATTAATCTAGGCCCTTAAAACTAATGTTTTATCTGACTAATGGTAGTTATTAAAGCTTGTGCCTTAGCAATGAAGATGTAAAAGATGGCTTTTTTCAAAGCACATCAATCATTTTAGTATTTAAAAAATTATTCTAGGCTTTGATAGTCTTAAAAGAGTGACAGATAACTTTCTGAATGCAAGTTCTGGTTGATTTGAGCTTTTAGTAATACCTCATGTTTTATTGTTTTTCAGTGTGTGGTGAACAGGCACAGATAGAAACTAGATAACTTATGTTGGTACATAAATATATCTTTTAATAATTTTAATAGTTATGTGTTTATTTTGGAGGTATTTCTTTTTCAATAAATCTGAATAAATTGTGATTTTCTTTAAAGAGAAATATTAAGTAATAATATTGTTTAGTATTAAGCAGTTAAACTAATTAAAATAAGTAGTGTGTAGATGCTGATATTTTGCAGTCATTGCAATTTTATTTACATTAATAGTAAATTACTTTAGCATAAAAGGTTTAGTTTTTTGTTCGTTTTTGAGTATTTTGAATCTTCCCATTTTGTTCTGGAGGTACAAAAAACAGAAGCAAGGCATCCTCTAGTGGCTATAGTGCATATTGCATTTAACCTTGAAATGAAAATTCTAAATAATTTCTTCAGCAAACATTTGAGTCCTTACTAAGTGGATAGGACTATGGTGAGTGTTGGAGGTGCCTGTCCTGCTGTCATGGAATTGTGGTGAAGTAGCAGAGACAGATATTAATTCAAATAGTCACAGAAAGAGCTATGTAATCACAAACTGAAGTAGAAGTTTTCATTTCTGACTTAATCTGCATAGTCCCTGAGGAAGTGATGCTTGAAATGGAATGTTAGGAGAGAGTGGAAGATAGCTTGCAAGTGCATTCTGCAGAGAGGAATTGAACCTATGAAGGTCTTATAGCAGTGAGATACTTGAAAAAATAAAAGAAGGGACCAGAGATGTGAGATATTACAAAGTAAAGGGGAGTGCTATGAGACAGGGTTAGAAAGGAAGGCAGAAGCTGGTCTATAAAAGACCTTCTTAGTCACATTAAGGATTTCATTCTTGATTAGTATGTGAGAAGGCACTGGAGAGTTTTATGCAAGGTGTCAGATGTTCAGATTTGCATTTTGAAAAAAGGAAAACAAGTAATACTCTGACTATGTAGCAAGAAACGGATCAGAGAAGGGTCAGCGTATATAGGGGAGACCTATTCCTGCATTGTAGGAGTTCGCATAAGAGATGGTCTACATCTTAAACTACAAAAGTGTCAGTAGAGATTAAGACAAATAAATAGATTCAAAAAACACAAACTGGACAATTGTTGGATTAAATAGAGGGGAAGAACAGGATATAAAGAATGACACCTGTTTCTCAGACTTACATACTTGGTGGGAAGGTGGTGCGACCTCCTCAGATTGTGAACATTAAAGATTTAGGAGGTAGTAGACAAGGCTCATGAGAAATATTATGAATTTGGTTTTAAACCTACTCAGTTTGAGTGTCTTTGAAATGTCCATGTAGATTTATAAAGGTTGGACTTAACATATGTGGATTTGGAGCTATAATTAGTTGAGACTTTTGCATATAGGTGATAACTGAAGCCATGGATATGATGAAACATGCCAGGATAGAAAGTATAGAGTGAGAAGAAAAGATAGCTGAAGACCAAGTTTTGAGTAAGTCCAAAATTCAGTGACCAGTTAGAGACTGTTCAACACTGGTCCGGGCTGTAGGTGAAAAACGAAAGCAATAATGGTCACAGAAGCCAAGGGATGAGAGCATATTAAAAAGGAGAAGACAGCCAGGCATGGTGGCTCACACCTGTAATCCCAGCACTTTGGGAGGCTGAGGCAGGTGGATCACCTGAGGTCAGGAGTTCAAGACCAGCCTCGCCAACATGGTGAAACCTCATCTCTACTAAAAATATAAAATTAACTGGGCATGGTGGTGCGTGCCTATAATCCCAGCTACTTGGGAGGCTGAGGCAGGAGAATTGCTTGAACCCAGGAGGTGGAGGTTGCAGTGAGCCGAGATCGTACCACTGCGCTCCAGCCTGGGTGATAGGGCAAGACTCCATCTAAAATAAACAAATAAATAAAAATAAAAAGGAGAAGGCAACTGGGCCCAGTGGCTCATATCTGTAATCCCAGCACTTTAGGAGGCCAAGGTGAGTAGATGGCTTGAGCCCAGCTGTTCAAGACCAGCCTGGGCAACATGGCAAGACCTCATCTCTACAAAAAATTACAGAAATTAGCTGAATGTGGTGAACATTCACCTGTGATCTCATCTACTTGGGAAGCTGAGGTGGGAGGATTGCTTAGGCCAAGGAAGGTTAGGTTGCTTAGAGGCTGAGACAGGAGAATCACTTAAACCTGGGAGGCGGAGGTTGCAGTGACCTGAGATAGTGCCATTGCACTTCAGCCTGGGTGATAGAGCGAGACTCTGTCTCAAAAAAAAAAAAAAAAAAGAAAATTGGAGACTAAAAAATAGCTATTAGATTTTACACTGTTAACTGTCTTCACTTTCCTGTGAAGTAATGAAAATATGGTTTAGGTTGTTTGAGATTTAGGTGGTCAGGAAAAAAAAGAAGTCACAATCACTCTTTTCAAGATGTTTGTGTTGGGGAGAAAAGGGCAATAGGTGTCTTAGATTTTTTGTTAATACTGATATTTGTCAGATGTATCCTTTTCAGAAATATAGTATTTCATTATGAATAAACAGTTTATCTGTTCCCTATGGTTAGATATTGTTTCTAATTTTTTATTATTACAAAAAGCAAAAGCCAAGATTTGAATGTAAAGGTTTTTTAAACCTATTTCTTTCTGATGTGTAATTTTATCTTAGCAAATTCTAAACTAGTAGCAGTACTAATACTTGTCAGCTTGTTAAAAACATAATCTGATCTCTATCTCACCCCATATACAAATAATTATTTTTGTCTCAGAGGACACAAACCGACACAAATAAATGTTAAATAATGAAAGGTAAAAAGCAAAAATCTAAAACTATTAGAAGACTATATGTGATATAAGAACCAGGGAAGTTTTCTTCTATAGTATAAGACACAAACAACTCACCCCAGAAAGGATGAATGTTTGATGAATTTTACTGTATTAAAATTGAAAACTTCATTTTAACCAAAGTCCCTATGAACAAAATTTATATATAACTGTGTATATCTAGCTATATATAAACATACACACACATATAATTTTAATGTACAAGTTGAAGTAAAGGCCAACAACCCTAACCCTCTCATCAAAGCATATGAATAGGCAATTGAAGGGAGACCCAACTGGCCAATAAAAACATGAAAAAATGTTCATATTCACTAGTAATCAGGTAAATACATATTCAAATAACAGGATGCCAATTTTTCCTGTTCAAATTGGCTTAAGGTAAATGTGACAGTATCAGGCAATTGTGGGGATTTAGAGATCTAGAAGCTTTCATACATTGCTGGAGGGTATCTAAATTATTATGGACACTTTGCTAGTAAAGTTGTAAAGCTGAAAATTTTGTTTATTAGAGCAATTCCACTTATAGAGATGGCTTTCAATCTTATTTGTCCGTAGAATAATTTGAAATAAAACTTTCACTGCAGGTTATATACATGCAAGAATGTAGATGCATGCACATACAGGAAAAAATTAAAACACACTTTTTCAAAATAATCATGTACTACTTCTGAAGTACTTTGCAATGTGATATATTCTCTAGTTTATCCTATCCTATTGTACTGTATTCTATTTCATTTTAAAAAAAAAAAGGGAAGGCTAATTGCAGTCCACCAAATTATTTTGTTATGGGTCACTACAATTTGTAAAAATTCTAAAAATCTCCAACTTTACCATAAGAGAGCAGCTTAAATGCCATATTATTTGTAATCATGACAAACTGCAAGCAATGTTCATCAGCAGGATAAAGTTGAAATAAATTTTATTAGAGTCATATAATAGAGTATATGTCTTGAAGGTTTGAGATCATTTATAAGGCTTTTTTGGTAGTACCGATTAGAATAAGCTTATAAAAGAAATAATGACTTTGCATCTATACTGGTAAAAATTAATTTACAAGTAAGGCAGGGAAAGCAGGATTGGAAAGGCTGACAATTATAATATTAATGTAATCTTGTAGAATGATACATGGCTTTTATTTATTTATTTTGAAACAGTGTCTTACTTTGTCACCCATGCTGGAGTGCAGTGGCACGATCTTGGCTCACTGGCAGCCTTGATCTCTAGGGTTCAAGCAATCCTCCTATCTCAGCCCCACAAGTAGCTGGGACTACAAGCATGCACCACCATGCCTAGCTAATTTTTTTGTATTTTTTATAGAGATGGGGTTTCACCATGTTGCCCAAGGTGGTCTCAAACTCCTGAGCTCAAGTGATCCACCTGCCTCAGCCTTATAAAGTGCTAGGATTAAAGGTGTGAGCCACCAGACCTGGTCGACAGATGGCTTTTAATTACATAATTGACTGGGTTTAAAATATATATTCTTCATATAGAAGAACATCAATTTATGTAGATGCCTTATGCTCTCAGGAGGTGGAGTGTAACTCCTTATTCTTTAAGTGTTGGCTTCACATAGTGATTTCCTGCTAAAGAGTATAGTATAAAATGGGAAAACAAGGTGAACTTTATGGTGGAGGAGCCTAACCAACTGCCTCAGCCAAGTGATCAAGTTTCATATTAACAGTTTGATAAGTCATGTTGACAGTACCTTTGATATGATGTGAAGAAAATGGTACTTTATGTGTGTATGTTTCTTGTTCTGCACCCATAACCCCAGTCTAATCATGAGAAAAACATCAGATAAATCCCAATAGCAAGATATACAAAATCTCTGACTAGTACTCCTCAAAACTCACAAGGTCATCAAAACAAGCAAAGTCTGAGAAATTATCACAGCCAAGAGAAGCCTAAGGAGACATAGTGACTAGCTGCCCTGCGGTATCCTGGTTGAGTTTCTGGAACAGAAAAAGGGTATAAGATATAGAGAAAGGATTTTGAACTCAGGTGGGCATGAATCATCTAAAGAACTAACAAAGTCTATTCTACTTGCCATGAGAAAATTTGCAAATTAGTTCTTATATGGGATTTTGTAAAGTCACATATAGTTTACAATTAAAAATGACATAAATTATGATGAAAAATGTGTACCACAGAATAATAAGCAAATGAACTAGTACTAATTATATGGCTTAATAATTTATTTGATAATCTTGTGTGCAGGCCCCAAGTACTATCTTACAGTTTTTCTTTTTCTTCTTTTTTTTTTTTTTTTAAAGTGAGTCTCACTATATTCCCAGGCTAGCCTTGAACTCCTAGGCCCAAGCAGTCCTCCTATCTCACCCTCCTAAGTAGCTGGGACTACCAGCTCTGTCTTACAGTTTTGGCTGGTTTTACTTCACATTACAGGTTTGTGTATTTTTAGTCAATGTTGTAAGTGGTTAACAACACAATCTCTAGGTGACATTACAGAAAATGGCAGAATAGAGTGGTTTATTAATGGGTTAGTTCTTCCCCTGAAACAAGCATAAGGGGGCAAAGTGACAGGATCACCTCTTTCGGGATTCTAAAATCTGGTCTGACATTTACAGCAACCAGGAGACTGCATAATGAAAAAGAGGGCAGCTGAATTTCAGTAAGAGAGTGCTGTGGCATTTAATTCACTGGACTATCATCCTTATTCACCATGTGGCAATGGCAGCAGCTGTGGGGACTATGGCCCACATTCCTGGTCAATACAAATTGCTTGTATTTAGTATGGACTTTGTTCTTAAAATACTGTGGTTGTGCATTTTGACCTGTCTAGTGATTTCCTAAGTGACCAGTGTAGAGGCTGAATTTTGTCCCATCCTTACCCTCCCCAAAATTTACATGTAACGCATGCCCAGAAAAAACCTGAGAAATCCCTAGGCTTCTGCCTTTGGCAGATCTGTGAGCTGTAGACAAGCAGAAGTTGAAGGCAAAGGCAGAAGTGTGGCCAAGCTTAGTGAGAGAGTACTTCAGCTGAGAGCCAGACTACAAAAACTTGGGAGAGTACTATTTGTTTTAGTTTTAGGCACTTAAGGAAATTTAAATCTGCCATTAGATGATCACTAATATAACAAAACAGAGACTTTAATGACCATAAATAGAAGGAATAAAGTCTTCGCAAAAATAGTTTGGAAAAGTTACTAAATAAAAGGCTGAACCCCTCAACAATCAAAAGAAAATGCCAGAATTCTGGAATCTGATTTCAAATTACTGCATTATAATATTCAAAATGCAAATTTCAACAGAAAGTTACAAAAAAGCTTACAAAGACTCAGGAAAGAATGGCCTAGTCACAGAAAAAATAAATAAATTGATGGAAGCCACCCCTGAGGGAGTCCTGACATTGGACTTAGTAGACAAAGATGTTAATCATCTGTCTTAAATATGTCAAAATGTTATGGGAAACCATAGATGAAGAACTAAAGGAAGTCAGGAAAGTAATGTATGAACAAGATAAGAACATCAATAAAGAGATAGAAATTATTAAAATGAACCAAATCGAAATACTGGAGCTTAGCAGTACAATAATTGAAACAAACCGTTCACAAGAGAAATTCAGCAGCAAATTTGAACAGGTAGAAGAAAGAATCAGTGAACTTGGAGATGGGGCAATTGCAATTATAGAAGCAGAAAGAAAAAGGAATGGAGAAAAGTGAACAAAGCCATATGGACACCATCTTTAATTCATAAGCCTTTTAGTATGATTTATGCCAATGTGAACATTAAATCATTTATAGTCTGTAAGTTTAGCAAATATTTGACAAGAACAAAGGTTACCTAAAATCAGAGCTAGCCATAAAACTTGTGATGGTTTATAACTATAACAGTATACCTTTCAAGTATAGACTCGGGCTTCAATTTTTTTTTTTTAACTTTGTATTTAAAAGTTATTTTTAGATCCATGGAAAAGTTGCAAAAACAGTACAGGGTTCCAGTACACCCTTTACTTAATTTCACCTAATGTAAACATCTTATATAAACATAGTACAATGACCAAAACCAGTACATTAATATTTGTATAATACTATTAACTACAGATCTTAGTTGAAGTTATCTGGTTTTCCCACTATTGT
Source organism: Plecturocebus donacophilus (assembly GCA_004027715.1). Taxonomy (NCBI): domain Eukaryota; kingdom Metazoa; phylum Chordata; class Mammalia; order Primates; family Pitheciidae; genus Plecturocebus; species Plecturocebus donacophilus. The sequence goes on from PVKP010018035.1 coordinate 15,458, forward strand.
GTGTTTTCTCATCCAGCTTCCCTTGTTGTGTTTAGGTCTCTTTAATCTTCTCCATTCTTTTACAGAGTACTTGTCCATTATTTTGTAGACTGTCTCAATTTGGGCTTATCTGATGTATTACCATGAATAGATTGAGATTATGCTTTTTTAACAAGCCAAGACTATTTGCCTTTCTCTGTGCATCTGATCAGGGTTACGTGATGTTAGTGTGTCTTACTGTTGGTTATGTTAACGATGACCACTTGGTTAAATGGTGTCTGTTTTCCCCATTGTTAGTATTTTTCCCTTTGTGAGGAATAAATATTTGGAGAAGGTTCTTTAAGACTCCAAATATCCTGTTTCTCCAAAACTTTGATCCGTTGATTTTAGCATTTATTAATGGATCTTGGTGGCAATAATTACTATGGTGTTTGCCTAGTTGTAATTTTATATCTCCCTCATTCCTGTTACCTGTATTAATTGTAATTTCTTCTGTAAAAAAGAGATATGGGATTCTAAACTCATTAATATCTCATTGTGTTTGAGTAGAGATAAAGGTAATAAGTCATTCCTTGATAAAGCAGTTCTCTCTAACACAATGTTAGAGAAAATTATCAACTGTATTCTCATTTGATTTTCCTTTCTGGAATTTTAGATACTCTTTTATAGCCTATTGAGATATATACTTATTTAATGTATTTCATATTAAATAAGTTATTTAAAAATAAAAGTTGCCTGAAACTTCTTGTTCATTTCTTACCTTTTCTTTATCTGAAATTTGAGACAATAGAGCCTATACTTCCTGATTGGAAAGATTAATTAGCTAATGATGGTTCCAAAGATACCTAGGGGGAATTTTACAAGCTTTCAAGGACTTTTTATTAGCTCTCTTCCTGCTGTCCTCCCCAAAATAAATAAAATTTCTCTTTGACTTGATGCTGCATTAACTGTACTTTTCAGTGAACCGGGGGAAAATAAATAAAGTTCAAATATAAACTCATTCCACCGATGAATCATAATGCAACTACACTATGCCGTTAGGTGGGAGTGAGCATGAGTGAACAGAAAGGCAGCCATTGCCTTCATTCTAGCTTATACTCTAGTCTGAGGATACATATGAGAAACATACATTTTGGGTGTGGTGGTTTACACCTATAATCCCAGCACTTTGGGAGACCAAGGTGGGAGGTGATAGGATGCCATCATGAGGTGGGAGAGGTATGCAGGGCCATGGAGGTAGTGGAAGAAGATAGGGTATTATTCTTAGAACAATGGAAAGACACTCACAGACTTTAAGAAGTGAAAAGATGTAATCTAATTTAAATTGAAAGGGAAGAAAGTGGAAATTTTATGGGGAATGGATGAAAACCTTTAATCTGAGTTTTGGGGCCAGTACCTGTGTATAAAATTCTTGAAGAACAATTAGAATGAAGTATATGAAATTTACTACAATTTGTAGAGTAAAATATATAATTAGAGGAAGGGAGAAACTTAGTTTTCTGCAGTTTGGTAGGGAAGTGATTTGTAAGTGGTTGAAGAGGTCCAGGTGAATAAAATGGACTTATATGATGGCAGTGAATGTGGAGAAGTGAAAACATGAGTTCTTTTGAAAGCAGAACTCAAATAGACACTGAGAAATATTAAATGTATAATGTTTATGTCATTTGTATTTAATAATAATGAACACTGCAAGTCTGTAATCAAGAAATTATGATATTAATTTGATTAGAGGAGTTGTTTTCAGAGCCTCTTAAAAGTTTTTTTGAGCGTAAGGGGACTGAATTGCATGACTGTTTAAAAATGGTCTCATTGTCTCATAGCCATGATTTTTATAGGAACTAAGTAACTTGTGTAGGACATTCAATTTTTTGTTCAGCTAGTTGCTACCTATGTTTTTAAAAATATTTTGAGTACTTACCTAAAGCACTTTTAAAAATAATGCATTAGTGTTAACTGATTTAATAAATTAATAATATTGGGAATTTAATAGGATCAGAAAAAATGTGAATAATGTAAGCTTCTGTTGCATAATGCAATGGTTAAGAGTAAATGCATCTATGATGGTACTTAAGTCTTTATAATTGTTTACTTCTTCAACTTACCTAATTAGATGTTTATTGCTGCGTATTAAATAACAGTATGAGCCGAGACCTCACTTCATGTCTCTGGCCTTCAGCTTCTTCTTTTGTAAAATCAAAGTTTGACTCAGTTGCCTTTTCTTTCGTTTCTTCATATAGGCAACAAACATTTACTAAGGAGCTATTAATGGGTCAGTCACAGGTGGAAGAATGTTGTGAATATAGAAGTGACTGGGACTTTGTCTAAAAGATCATATAATTTAGTATGGAAAACTGAAAAAATAAATAATTACAGCAGTGAACTAAGAGCTACTGTGGAAGTGTTTCTAAGGTAGACAATGGGAAGATGAGAAATGATCAGTTTTAATAGTGAAATTATGGAAGGCATTTTAGCTTTTGCACTCTATTTGTTGCTCTTCATTGTGTTCCAAATGAAAAGGATGAAGGGAGAGAATTAATTAAGATGTTGAATTGCCAGAATTTAGTGACCATATGACTATTCCTGTTTCATAATGTTTAATTTGTCTTTGTGAAACAAAACTGAAGTGTTATCATTTATTGAGTACCAAGTGTTGGGCTAGGTACTTGATGTATGTTTATTCTAATCCTCACAACCATTTTTGTAGTAAATTGGCATTATCTGCATTTTACAGGTAAGAGATACAAAGTTCAAGTAATTTTAGTAATATACCTAATGCCAGAATCTGCTAAGGACATGATATCCAAGCCCATCCAAAATAGACACCAAGGCCAGGTGTGGTGGCTTACACATGTAATCCCAGGACTTTTTGGGAGGCTGAGGTGAGAGGATTGCTTCGGCCCAGGAGTTCAAGACCAACCTGGGTGACATAGTGAGATTGGTCTCTACAAAAAATAAAATAAAATTAGCCAGGTGTAGTTGCACACCCTGTGATTCCAGCTACTTGGGATCGAGTTGTCTGAGACTCAGAAGTTGTGCCGCTGAAATGTAGCCTGGGTGGCAGAGTAAGACCATTGTCTTAAAAATAAATTAATTAATTAACAAAATAAACACCAAATTGCCTTTTAAAATTTTGTAGACCACAGCCTAATAAATGGCTGAATAGAGTTATTGTCAAAATCCTTGTTATTTACAGAGTTTATTTTCATGATTTGGATCACCAATAAGAAGTCTCAATCTTAATTATCAATTTGACAGGAAAATATATCTTTGTCTTTTCTATTGCTTTCTTCAGAATAATGTAAAGTCAACTATTTACAGTTAGATTTAAAAAATCTGAGTTGAGTTGCTTCACAATCTAGTTATTTTTAGTACTGCTAATATTTTATGTTTGTATGGTATCACTGGGGAGTCTACTTATTTCCCACAATACTTCTTTTTGTTTGTTTGTTTTAAGACAGAGTCTCGTTCTGTTGTCCAGGCTGGAGTGCAGTGGCTCCATCTTGGCTCACTGCAGCCTCTACCTCCTAGGTTCAAGTGATTCTCCTGCCTCAGCCTCCTAAGTAGCTGGGACTACAGGCACGCATCTCCACGCCTGGCTAATTTTTGTATTTTTAATAGAGATGGGATTTCACCATATTGGCCAGGATGATCTTGATCTCTGAACTTGTGATCTGCCCACCTTGGCCTCCCAAAGTGCTGGGATTACAGGTGTGAGCCACTGCACCAGTCTATTTCTCACAGTACTGTAATGGAGTAGGGCTGATGGTATCCTTTTTTTATGGATAAGGAAACAATAACAGTGACTTTACTAGAATCTCACTCTTAATTATGTAACAAAGCTATATTTTTATGTTGGCTATTACAACTTTAAGTTGGTCAAAGTTCTCAAATAAAATGTTTTGTTACTTCAATAAACCTTGGAAAATTTATGATTTAGTAACTCTGATAGTTAACTTAGCAAAGCTGTGCAGTGGCAAATGGGATAAGAAAGAACATAAGCCCAGGGAGTTATTTGTAAATGCAAACGCATGTTTACAAATACATCTTAATGTACTTAACTTACAAGTACATTAAGAAGAGTACTAAGATTTATTTCCATGATAAAGAGGAGGTGTTTAAATCAAAATAAACATCTGTGAATCTGAATATTCCATATGTACTTTAGCTCTGGATAGAGTTTAAGATCTAACTAAAAGGAATTAAGTACTTCAAAAATGACTTACTTTGAATAACTAAATGTGGTACTTGACCCTAGACTGGGTCCCGGACTGCAGGATAGGAAAAAAAAAAAGGATAATAGGTAAATATTATGGACAATTTTAGTCAGTGAATTTGACAATTTAGCTGAAATGGACAAATGGATAAATTCCTTAAAAATTACTAAAGCTTACTCAAGGAGTGATAGATAATCTGAGTATCTGTGTGTGTATGTGTATGTGTATCTATATCTATATATATGAAGACCTTACATTTTTAGTTAAAAACCTTGCCACAAAAAAACCCCAAGACAGTGGTTTCAATGGTGAATTTTGTTACTCAATAAAGGAAGAAATAATACAAATTTTATACAAATTATTCCAAAAAGTACAAGAAGGAACAGCATTTCCCAACTCATTGTCTAATACCAAAACCAGAGAAAGATATAAGAAAAGGAAATTGCCATCTCATATCTTTCATAAACTTTGCTGTAAAAAATGGAAAAATTTTAACTAAGACCAACAGTATACAGAAAGAATGATACTTAATGACTAAGTGGGGTTTATTCTGGGAATGTAAGATGCTTTTAACATTTGAAAGTTGATCAATGTCATTTACCATATTAACAGGCCAAAATAGAAAAATCGGATGGTCATATTTATCTCAGTAGGTGCAACAAAAAGTATTTAACAAAATCCAACATCCATTCATAATTTAAAGCTGTCAGCATATTAGGAGTAAAATGAAACTTCCTCAGCCTAACTGAGAGAATCTACAAAAACCTGGAAAAGTGACAGCTTTCATCCTAATATTGGAAACAAGGCAGGGATTTTGGCTGTAACCATTTCTATTCAACATCATACTGGAGATCCTAGATAATACAAAATGCATAAGATGTAAATAAAATACATAAAGATTGACAAGAAGTACAACTGTCTTTATTCATAGGTAACATAATTATTTCTTATGTTAAAGGATGTAAAGTTAAAAGCATATACACAAAAGCCACCATAACAGTTGATCAGTGTTGCACGTTACACGGTCAATATAGAAAAATCAACGTTGATTTAAGAATTAACAAGGAGAAATTGTAATAAAAAATAACAGTACAATAGTACCAAAAATGAAATTTGTAAAGATGGGATTTAAAAATTATGTACAAGACCTATACATTTGAAACTGCAGATCCTTTATTCTTTAATTAGGAAAATTAAAGAAGACCTAAATAAATGGAGAGTTATACTGTATTCCTGGACAGAGAGACTAAATATTGTTATCAGTTCTTCCCCAGTTGGTCTATAGATTTAACTCTGCTCCAAACAGAATGTCATCATGCTTTTTTATAGATACTGACATTTCTTCTGCAGCTTCCTTACCTCTCTCAGCCTTCATAGAATTGAAGAGAGGTAGGGTCTTACTCTAAATTAGGCTTTGGCTTTAGGAATTGTGGCTGGTTTGATTTTCCAAACAGACCACTCACATTTTCTTCATATCAGCAATAAAACTGTTTCACTTTATTATCATTCATGTAGTCAGTGGAGTGGCACTTTTAATTTTCTTCAAGAACTTTCCTTTGCATTTACAAACTGGATAACTGGAACAAGAGGCCTAGCTATCAGCCTATCTTGGCTTTCAAAATGCCTTCTTCACTAAGCTTAATCATCTCTAACTTTTGAGTTAAAATGAGAGACACATGACTCTTTCTTTCACTTGAACACTTAGGTGGCCATTGTAGGGTTATTAATTGGCTTAATTTCAATTTAGTTGTGCTTTGGAATAGCAAGGTCCAAGGAGAGGGAGAGAGATGGGAGATGACCAGTTGGTAGAACAGTCAGAACATACACATTTATTAAGTTTGCTGTTGTATATGTAATTGTTTCAAAACAATTATAATCATAACATCAAAGATCACTGATCATAGATCAACATAACTGATAATAGTAATGAAAAGGCTTGAAATATTGCAAGAATTACAAAATATGACACAGAGACATCAAGTGAGCAGATACTGTTGAGAAAATGGCACCAATATACTTACTTAATGCTGGGTTGCTTCAAACTGTCAATTTGTAAAAATAAATCTGCAAAGAGCAATAAAGTAAAGCACAATAAAATGTGGTATGCCTGCATCTAGAATATATTAAAAACCATTATGATTCCATAACAGGAAGACAATCTAATTAAAAAATTAAATCCATACAAATGGTAGGTAAGCCTATGGAAAGAGACTCAATAACATTAATCATTAGGGAAATTATATTAAAATTACAACAAACTTCAGATAAAGTGTAAAGATTGACAATGCCAGGTGTTGCTGAGGATTAGAGACACCGGAACTCTCATATGCTGCTGGTGGGAATGTAAAATGGTACAACAATTTGGAAAGCAACAAGTTTGTCAGTTTCTGAAAAAGTTAAACATGGCTGGGCACAGTGGCTCACACCTGTAATCCCAGCAACTTTGCCAGAGTTTTATAAGATGAAAAGTTCTGGAGCTTGGTTGTACAATACTGTGAATATATTTAACACTACTGAAGTCTTTACTTTAAAATGTGTAAAATGGTAAATGTAATGTGAATTTTTTAACAATTAAAAAAAAATCCCAAAACCCAAAATGTTTTATGTTCTAGGAACGGTATTATGTCTCAGTCCTGGGCAAAGTGAGATAAGTTGTATGTAGCCTTATGGAGACCTATAACTTTAAACATAGATATTCCTTAAAAGCTAAATCTTTTTGAACAGATGACGATAAACCTGGAGGGTAAATTTAGAATATAGATATTTTTGCATTTCTTCTTCTTCATATTCTATGAGAGAATTTTAAGTAGTTGGCCCAACAAAATGCTCTTAAAGCAAAATTGGAAACAGAAAATCCCGTGTGCTACAAAGGTAACTAATCTAGGTTTCTTCAGGGACCAGAACACCGTGCAAATATTGGCTTTGAAAATAACATAATAAAGGTTGTCTTCAACAGGAAAATACAACTAGGTCAGGTTTATTATTAGGTGCACCATAGTACTTTTTTCACTGGGACCTCTGTGTTGTCTCTAGAGTAGAAAACGTCCAATGTCTAAAAGAACTCTACTGTAGTAATCAAAAGAGCAAGTCATGAAGAACTGTAACTGGGAAATCAGTATACACCCTTACTGGCTAGCAGGCAAGCAAATAAAAATGGACATAAATTTAAAGTACTGTAATATTACTGATGCACTAAAAAGATTACTGTTAAAGTTCAAAACTTTCAGATTTGGGTACTTTACAGTTATTTACACATTTCTAATGGAATTTTAAATTGGTTTGGTAATTTGAATAATTTTTTCACAATCTTTGAACCTTTGATTCTACATTAAGAATTATATTTAAGGAAATAACACAAATATATTCAAAATTATTTTACATTCACATTGATAATTTAGCATTTAATGTTCATTAGGTTGTTTAGTGAAAATACATGAAATTTACTTTTTAAAAAAATTAAGGACAGTGATTATTATTCTAAACTGCATCAGAAAATGGAAAGTTGATTTGTAGTAGCATGAAAGAGGGGAGGGAATATGCTATATGACAAGTAAAGATTGTCAGTTAGCTATGAGATGCAAAATAGCATCTACTCACTAAAGAATTTTTGTACTTTGTAGATTGTCTCTGATATTTAGTTGACCCTTGGTTCTCAGAAAATCAGTGGCTTGTAATTTGACCTTTTGCTCTATTGTGTTTTCTTTTTTATAATCTGCTTGACTTTAATGAGTATTTTTCCAATGTTTCGTTTGTTTTTGCAAGGTATTTTGCCATCCTTTATTTCCATGATGTGATTCTTCATGCCAAGAACAATAAGATGTATCTGTAGTTAAAATTACGTCATCCTTGGTGTTTTTCAGCCTAGGATCACTATATGTAACTAATGCTATTATATTATAAGTAAGACAAGTTCCAATACTTTTTTTTTTCTCTTGATCTGCAGAGATTCACCAACAATAGCAAATTACAGACTGGCTTGGAACGCAACCCATTTTCAGTTTGATCTTGGCAGTTTAATGGTATATTCCTTTACAGTATAATTTAAATGTTTTATATTGCTTTTTCTTCCTTATGTATTTGTAAGTTCATCAGCTCTGTGATGAACTTACAGAGAATTTGATACTCTCTCTAGTACCCCAGCACCCAATTATGTATGTGATGTATGCACAAAACATTTTTATTGAATAGATAAAATGTAACCTCTTTGACTGATTTAGGGAACTAAAATAAAATGTTTTTTAGTAAGTACAAATTTTCTGAAGCACAGATGAAATTTAGCTTCATATGATTCTGCCAAATGTGATAGAATGCCTGTTTCCTGCTCAATGTAATAATAGTCAAGAGAGCCAGAATACCCCTGAGCTGATTACCAAAGAAGGAAGAAAAAAAAAACACAAACATTTAAATAAATTAAATCAATTCACACACATCTAAATAATTATAAATTATTTAAATAATTAAAAATCCCTTATTAGCAATGATTGTCATATGGACAACCAAGAGTTTTACGAATTGTATTTTCTGTCTGTAGGATTTGACTTGGTTGAACACTAACTCCTTTTAGGGCTGATTTAATTTTTTATCTGTTCTTTGGTCCTGTGTTAATTTTTATGAGCTTATTATGCACTTAAATTCATTATAGTCTATTTGTCCCAATTACTTATTATATTTGAACTTTTTCTTTTTCTTTGGATGTACTTTATTATGTATTATGTATTATTAAATAATGCTTATTGTTACTACCACAAATGAAAGTTGTGAGTTATATAATAATTAAAAATATATGTGAAAATATATACGTGAAATATGTGAAAGTACATATGATCGCATTAAGATTTACCTCAATTTAATGTTGTTCCCTCTTTCAGCTATTCTTGAAGACTAATTGGTTACACTGGACATGCTGCTGTTCTTTGCTTTGGGATTGCTTGTACATTTTGTATTCTTTGCCTCCATCTTTGACATTTATTTTACATCTCCTCTGGTTCATGGAATGACTCCTCGGTTTACACCATTGCCTCCTCCAGCGAGAAGATTAGTGTTGTTTGTTGCTGATGGCCTTCGAGCAGATGCACTTTACGAATTAGATGAAAATGGAAACTCTAGAGCACCGTTTATTAGGTAAGAATGTGAACAGATACAGAGTCATCTCTTAAAATGTTATTCTAAGTTAAGTAAACTGCAAAATATCTTACTGTTTATTGCACACTGGACATGGGGCAATGATGAGAAAGAGAATAGGACACTTGTATATTTGCCTTTGTCTTATGGGTTAGCACTAGATGCCAGTTTATTTCCTCCTAGGTTTTGTTTCTACTGTTGTTGAAGCTGATAACCAGTGAATTGAAGTAGATGGGCTTAGCTGCTTAAGCTAACTTGTCCTAATTTCCCTAATCTGGCTCAGGACTCACTATATTATTTTTTTCTTAAAAAAGTCTCCTAATTTTATAAAATAAACACAAGCATAAATATCAGTGAATTACTAATTTCAGTGATATTTAACTAGAAAATATAGACTTCAAATGAAGACACAACCTTCTGTAAAATAGGATAAAGCCATTCCAAATCTATATCTCTGTTTAATGTAACTTTGGCTTCTATTAAGTGGCATTAAAAAGAAATATTTAATTTCTCAGGCTTACAAGGTACCTATTGCTCTTTTTCTGATCAGAGGCAACTCCTAAAAAGCTTTCTAATGATGTGGAGAGATTAAAATCAAATTCAAGAGGAAATTTCTCTAAAATATTCTGTCTTCCCCCATCCCCATCTGTCATCATTACCTCCTATCACTTTACTCTGTTTTGTGTTTATAGTACTTAACATAGTGAAAGTTCCATGAGAGCTGGGACTTATCCACTACTTTATCTCCAGTTCCTATAATATAATGGTCACCTAACAAATATTTGTTGACAGCTAGAACAGTGGATGAACTTGAATGTTGCGTTGAGTTTTCAGAAATAAATTTATGATAACTCAAAGAAATGCATAATATATTGAAGAATAAAAATAAATAAATGAGTAACTCCAGTGAACAGGGACACATTGAGGGAAAATAAGATCAAACCAAGGTTCAGTTCACAAAAATATGTAAAAAATTTCTATCAACAATTGAAATATTTGGGTGAATTTCTTAGTTGCCAAAGAAAAGAGAGAAATATACTTCATTTCAAAATTAAGAGGATAAAAATATATGGGCAACATAAAGTCAGCTTTTTCTGGTGGCACTTGTTTCTCCTTTGGGTCTTAATGAAGGAAACCCTGTGGGCTCAAACAGTTGATGTTTTGTGTTGTGGGCCACTGTATATTTACAATTTCAGGAATCCCCTAGCTTCTAAGCTTGTTTTTGAAAGGTTTTGTTTCTCAAAAATGTGATTTAAACTAATGCTTTTAAATAGAGTATTCACATTTCTTTATACCTCCTCTTTCTGTTTAAGTCCAGTTTTCATTTTATAACTCAAGAAGTTGAAGAATATTTATCTGTTATATTTGGTCCAGTGTTTTTGAAACTGTTTACTTATTATGTATGTATTTCACCAAAACTGCTTTTATTATTAGGTAAGTCAATAATAAAAGAACTGACACCAGTACAAATTTTTCTTCAGAATGTATTGAGAGGCAGATATTTATCTTGAAAAATATTATTTATGAGTTTACTATTTTATAACTTACTGCTCTGCTGGCCTTTCACCTGTAATACATCACTTGTAGTTTTGCTTTCTTCCCTAGGTTTTGCAAATCATGGTGATAGAACTTAAATAATGTTGACACCTTTTAGCAAAAGAAACTTTTTGCCTGTTTAATCTGAAATTTGGGGATATAATGGAAGTTCAAATTAGTAGATTAGTAGTGTAGCCATTTTCCCTCCCCTTAGTTTTTTATTTTAAGAATTTTTCAACTACACAAAAGTTGAAAGGACTATATGATAAACATCTGTATACCCTTAACCTAGTTTGATAATTTTAACCTTTTTTCATAATTGCATTCACTCTCTCCTGCCCCCTCTGCTACCCTACCACAGGGGTGCCCATGTGCACCTAGTTTTTTTTATTTTTTTTATTGTTTGTACTTTAGGTTCTGGGGTACATGTGCAGATCATGCAGGTTGTTGCATAGGTACTTACATGGCAAGGTGGTTTGCTGCCTCCATCCCTGCCCCCCGTCACCTACATCTGGCTCTTCTCCCCATATTATCCTTCCCCAACTCCCTACCCCTGCTGTCCCTTCCCTAGCCACCTCCAACAGCCCCAGTGTGTGATGCTCCCCTCCCTGTGTCCATGAGTTCTCATTGTCCAACACTCACCTATGAGTGAGAACATGCGGTGTTTGATTTTCTGTTCCTCTGTCAGTTTGCTGAGAATAATGGTTTCCAAATTCATCCATGTCCCTACAGCAGACACAAACTCATCATTTTTTATGGCTGCATAGTATTCCATGGTATATATGTGCCACATTTTCCTTGTCCAAATCTATCATCAATGGGCATTTGGGTTGGTTCCAGGTCTTTGCTATTGTAAACAGTGCTGCAATGAACATATGTATGCATGTGTCTTTATAATAGAATGATTTAGAATTCTTTGGGTATATACCCAGTAATGGGATTGCTGGGTCAAGTGGAATTTCTGTTTCTAGGTCCTTGAGGAATTGCCACACTGTCTTCCACAATGCTTGAACTAATTTACACTCCCACCAACAGTATAAAAGTGTTCCTATTTCTTCACATCCTCTCCAGCATCTGTTGTCTCCAGATTTTTTGATGATTGCCATTCTAACTGACATGAGATAGTATCTCAATGTGGTTTTGATTTGCATTTTACTAATGACCAGTGATGATGAGCATTTTTTCATGTTTGTTGACCTCATATATGTCTTCTTTTGCAAAGTGTCTGTTCATATCCTTCACCCACTTTTGAATGGGTTTGTTTGTTTGTTTCTTATAAATCTGCTTTAGTTCTTTGTAGATTCTGGATATAAGCCCTTTGTCAGATGGGTAGATTGCAAAAATTTTTTCCCATTCTGTTTGTTGCCAGTTCATTCTAATGATTATTTCTTTTGCTGTACAGAAGCTCTGGAGTTTAATTAGATCCCATTTGTCTATTTTGACTTTTGTTGCCATTACTTTTGGTGTTTTAGTCATGAAGTCTTTGCCTATGCCTATGTCCTGAATGGTTTTGCCTAGGTTTTCTTCTAGGATTTTTATGGTTTTAGGTCTTATGTTTAAGTCTTTAATCCATCTGGAGTTAATTTTAATGTAGGGTGTCAGGAAAGGGTCCAGATTCTGCTTTCTACACATGGCTAGCCAGTTTTCCCAATACCATTTATTAAATAGGGTATCCTTTCCCCATTGCTTGTTTTTGTCAGGTTTGTCAAAGATCAGATGGTTGTAGATGTGTGACATTGCCTCTGAGACCTCTGTTCTGTTCTATTAGTCTATATCTCTGTTTTGGTACCAGTACCATGCTGTTTTGATTACTGTAGCCTTGTAGTATAGTTTGAAGTTAGGTAGCATGTTTCCTCCAGCTTTGTTCTTTTTGCTTAGGATTGTCTTGGCTCTGCGGGCTCTCTTTTGGTTCCATATGAAGTTTAAGGTGGTTTTTTCCAGCTGTGTGAAGAAGGTCATTGGTAGCTTGATGGGGATAGTGTTGAATCTATAAATTACTTTGGGCAGTATGGCCATTTTCACAAATTGATTCTAACTAACCACGAGCATGGAATGTTTTACCATCTGTTTGTGTCCTCTCTTATTTCATTGAGCAGTGGTTTGTAGTTCTCCTTGAAGAGATTGTTTACATCCTTTGTTAGTTGTATTCCTAGATATTTCATTCTCTTTGCAGCAGTTGTGAATGGGAATTTGCTCTTGATTTGGCTGTCTGTTAGTCTGTTGTTGGTGTGTAGGAATGCTTGTGATTTCTGCACATTGATTTTGTATCCTGAGACTTTGCTGAATTTGCTTATCATTTTCAGGAGATTTCGGGCTGAGATGATGGGGTCTTCTAAATATACAATCATGTTGTCTGCAAATAGAGACAATTTGACTTCCTTCTTTCCTAATTGAATACTCTTTATTTCTTTTTCTTGCCTGATTGCTCTGGCTAGAACTTCTAGTACTATATTGAATAGGAATAGTGAGAAGAGGGCATCCCTGCCTAGTGCCAGATTTCAAAGGAAATGCTTCCAGTTTTTGCACATTCAGTATGATATGGGCTGTGAGTTTGTCATAAATACCTTTTATTATTTTGAGATGTGTTCTGCTGATACCTAGTTTATTGAGAGTTTTTAGCATAAAGAGCTGTTGAATTTTGTAGAAGGCCTTCTCTGCATCTATTGAGATAATCATGTGGTTTTTATCTTTGGTTCTGTTTATGTGTTGGATTATATTTATAGACTTGTGTGTGTTGAACCAGTCTTGCATCCCCAGTATGAAGCCCACTTGATGGTGATGGATAAGCTTTATGATGTGCCATTGCAATCAGTTTGCCATTGTTTTATTGAAGATTTTTGCATCTGTGTTCATCATGGATATTGACCTGAAGTTTTCTTTTTTTGTTGAGTCTCTGCCAGGTTTTGTTATCAGAATGATGTTGGTCTCATAAAATGATTTGAGAAAGATTCTCTCTTTTTGTATTATTTGGAATAGTTTCAGAAGAAGTGGTATCAGCTCCTTTTTGTACAACTGGTAGAATTCAGCTGTGAACTCATCTGGACCTGGACTTTTTTTGGTTAGTAGGCTATTAATTGCTGCCTCAACTTCAGCCCTTATTGGACTATTCAGGGTTTCAGTTTCTTCCTGGTTTAGTCTTGGGAGGGTGCAAGTGTCCAGGAATTTATCCATTTCTTCCAGGGTTATGTGCATAGTAATCTCTGATGGTAGTTTGTATTTCTGTGGAATCAGTGGTGATATTCCCCTTAATCATTTTTTATTGCATCTATTTGATTTTTCTCTCTTTTCTTTTTTATAATCTATTTTGTTGATCTTTTAACAAAAACCAGCTCATGGATGTATTGATTTTTTCAAGGGTTTTTTTGTGTCTCTGTCTCCCTCAGTTCTGCTCTGATCTTAGTTATTTCTTGTCTTCTGCTAGCTTTTTTGATCTTGCTCCTCTAGCTCTTTCAATTTTGATGATAGGGTGTCAATTTTAGAATTTTCCTCGCTTCTCATATGGGCATTTGTTGCTATAAATTTCCCTCTAGACAGTGCTTTAAATGTTTCCCAGAGATTCTGGTACGTTGTGTCTTCATTCTCATTGGTTTTGAAGAACATCTTTATTTCTGCCTTCATTTCATTGTTTATCTAGTCAACATTCAGGAGGCAGTTGTTCAGTTTCCATGAAGTTGCGTGATTCTGAGTTAGTTTCTTAATCCTGAGTTCAAATTTGATTGCACTGTGGTCTGAGAGACTGGTATGATTTCCGTTCTTTTGCATTTGTGGAGTGATTTACTTCCAGTTATGTGGTCAGTTTTAGAGTAAGTGCGATGCAGTGCTTAGAAGAATATATATTCTGTATATTTGGGGTGGAGAGTTCTGTAGATGTCTACTAGGTCCGCTTGGTCCAGATGTGGTTTCAAGTCCTGGATATCCTTGTTAATTTTGTCTCATCGATTTGTCTAATATTGACAGTGGAGTGTTAAAGTCTCCCACTATTATTGTGTGGAAGTCTAAGTCTCTTTGTAGGTCATTAAGAACTTGCTTTATGTATCTGGGTGCTTCTGTATTGGGTGCATATATATTTAGGATTGTTAGCTCTTCTGGTTGCATTGATCCTTTTACCATTAAGTAATACCCTTCTTTGTCTCTTTTGATCTTTGTTGGTTTAAAGTCCACTTTATCAGAGACTAGGATTGCAATTCCTGCTTTTTTTTTTTTTGCTCTCCATTTGCTTGGTAAATCTTCCTCCATCCCTTTTTTTTGAGCTTATGTGTGTCCTTGCACATGAGGTGGGTTTCCTGAATATAGCACACCAATGGCTTTTGAGTTTTTATCCAATGTGCCAGTCTTTGTCTTTTGATTGGGGCATTTATCCCATTTACATTTAAAGTTAATATTGTTATGTGTGAATTTGATCCTGCCATTTTGATGCTACCTGGTTGTTTCGCCCATTAGTTGACGTAGTTTCTTCATTGTGTCGATGGTCTTTACAATTTGGTGTGTTTTTGGAGTGACTGGTACTGGCTGTTCCTTTCCATGTTTAGTGGTTCTTTCAGAAACTCTTGTAAGACAGGCCTGGTGATGACTAAATCTCTCAGCATTTGCTTGTCCATGAAGGATTTTATTTCTCCTTCACTTACGAAGCTTAGTTTGGCCGGATATGAAATTCTGGGTTCAAAGTTCTTTTCTTTGAGGATGTTGAATATTGGTCCCCACTTTCTTCTGGCTTGTTGGGTTTCTGCCGAGAGCTCTGCTGTTAGTCTGATGGGCTTCCCTTTGTGGGTAACCCAACCTTTCTCTCTGGCTGCCCTTAGTGTTTTTTCCTTCATTTCAACCCTGGTGAATCTGATGATGATGTGCCTTGGGGTTGCTCTTCTTGAGAAATATCTTTGTGGCGTTCACTGTATCTCTTAGACTTGAATGTAGGCCTGCCTTGCTAGGTTGGGGAAGTTCTCCTGAATAATATCCTGAAAAGTGTTTTCCCGCTTGAATTCATCCTCCCCGTCACATTCAGGTACACCTATCAAATGTAGATTAGGTCTTTTCAGATAATCCCATATTTCTTTGAGGGTTTGTTCATTTCTTTTCACTCTTTTTTCTCTAATCTTGCCTTCTCATTTATTTCATTGAGTTGATCTTCAATCTCTGATATCCTTTCTTCTGCTTGATCGATTCGGCTACTGAAACTTGTGTATGCTTCATGAAGTTCTCATGTTGTGTTTTTTAGCTCCATCAAATTGTTTCTGTTCTCCTCTAAGCTGGTTATTCTAGTTAACATTTTGTCTAACCTTTTTTCAAGGTTCTTCGTTTTTTTGCATTGGGTTAGAATATGTTATTTTAGCTCAGAGAAGTTTGTTACTACCCACCTTCTGAAGCCTATTTCCGTTAGTTCATCAGACTCTTTCTCCATCCAGCTTTGTTCCCTTACTGTTGAGGAATTGTGATCCCTTGGAGGAGGAGAGGCATTCTGGTTTTTGATGTTTTCATCCTTTTTGCACTGGTTTCTTCCCATCTTTGTGGATTTATCCACCTGTGGTCTTTGTAGTTGGTGACTTTCGGATGAGGTCTTTGAGTGGACGTTGTTTTTGTTGACGTTGAAGCTATTTCTTTCTGTTTTTTAATTTTCCTTCTAACGATCAGGCTCCTTTGCTGCAGGACTGCTGGAGGTCCACTCCAGACCCTGTTTGCCTGGGAATCACCTGTGAGGGCTACAGAACAGCAAGGGGTCCTGCCAGTCTCTTCTTCTGTTATGTTTGTCCCAGAAGGATACCTGCCAGATATCAGCCAGAGCTCTCCTTTATGAGGTGCCTCTTTGGATATATGGAGGTCAGGGAGCTGCGTGAGGAGACAGTCTGTCCCTTATCATAGCTCAGGTGCTGTGCCGGGAGCTCCTTTATTCCGTTCAGAGCTGCTGGGCAGGTACGTGTAAGTCTGCTGCAGCAGAACTCATATCCGCTTCTTTTCCCAGCTGCTCTGTCTTGGGAAGGTGGGGCTTTATTTGTAAGTTCCTGATGTACTGCTGCCCTTTTTCAGAGATGCCCTGCCCAGCAAGGAGGTAGTCTAGTCACAGTCTGCCAGCAGAGGCGTTGCTGAGCTGCCATGGGTCCTGTCCAGCTACTGTGTAAACTTCCTTGCAGTTTTGTTTACAGAGGTACAGTTAGAACTGCCTTGGTAGTGGTGGTCTGCCTTGGTAATGGCGGACTGTCTTGGTAATGGCGGATGCCCCTCCCCCTGCACAGAGCTAGAGCATCCCGTGTACAGCTGCATTTGGCTATGAAACTCTCAAGTCAAGGCATATCAGATTGCTGGTCTTTGTGGGGGTGGGACCTGCCAAGCCAGATCACCTGGCTCTCTGCTTTCGGCCCTGTCTTTTTCAGTTGAATGGGTGATTCTGTCTCCCAGGTGTTCCAGGCGCCAGTTGAAATGGCCACCCGGATTTGTTTGAGGTTTTGTGTGGAAACCCGTGCTGCTGGCTGTTTCCGTGCTGGAAACTCATGGCGCTTTCAGGTCCCGGAATCTCCTGGTCTGTGGGCTGTAAAAACTGCAGGAGAGGTGCAGTATCTGAACTGGAGTGCTGGGGTGCACCTCTTTTGGAAATGGAGAGATAACTCACCTTCTGTGCAGCTCTCACTGGGAACTATACTCCAGAGCTGTTCCTATTTGGCCATCTTGTTCTGCCCCTATGTACCTAGTTTTAATTATTTTTTCCTTAACAGTTTGAAAGCAAGAAACTATCCCAAACACTTCAGCCTATGTCTCTTAAGAACAAGATGTTTCTCCTAAATAGCCACAATACTATCATCACACCTCATGCAATTTAACACTGATATAATAATATTATATGTTTTATCTGTGTATAACAAACCATGTCAATATTTTGTGGTTTAAAACAACAGTCATGCATTTTGTCTCTTGGTACTGTGCAGTGGTTGAGTGGTTCTTTGTTAGTCTTACATCAGCAAATTCATGCTGCTGCATTCAGCTGGTAGATGCTCAGAATAGGTTCAGATGGGATTTGAAAGGTTCCTTTCCTTCTTAAGTTTTGATTGAACTTTTTGCTTTTGATAATTATCTTATTTTTCTAAAGCTTTATGTGAGAGTATCTAATCACAGTCTATGTTAACTGTTGGTCTTTAATATATTTTAGGAATATAATAATGCATGAAGGCAGCTGGGGCATATCTCATACACGTGTACCAACAGAATCTCGGCCAGGTCATGTAGCCCTAATAGCTGGGTTTTATGAAGATGTCAGTGCAGTTGCCAAAGGTATTGTCTGTTTGGACAATCTTATTAAATGAAAAATTTGTCAAATAAATATTACTGCTTTACCACTGAATTATGTCCCTAAGTGAAAATATGTTTTAAGGTACTTTGGACAAATGTTTTAGCATGCCTTACTGACATGAACACCCACTGGTATTGACTCCAGAATGAAGCTTTAGTATTTCATTATCCTGTGTTATTTAGAGTTTGGGTTGGATGGAAGCTTAATTTTCCTAGATATTACTTTTGAAAGTTCAAAAATGGTTTTATGTTTCCGTATGAAGTAAATTATCTATTGTTAGTTTTTTTAAAATAGTGGCAGAATATGCATAATACAAAATCTATTATTGGTTTTTCATTTGTTCTCTAACTAATGTAATTATTATTTGAAGAATACTTTCTTAAGGGCTTATTGTACCATGTATATATTAGTATTCTTGCTTTTTTTCTTTCTGAAGGATGGAAGGAAAATCCTGTAGAATTTGATTCTCTTTTTAATGAAAGTAAATACACATGGAGCTGGGGAAGCCCAGATATTCTGCCTATGTTTGCCAAGGGTAAGAGTCATTGATTATATTTCCTCAGGTAGTAAATAGGGAATAAATCAATATGGTAGTTTTCTATATATTATTTACCTATTGTATTTGTTGATTTTTACACATATTTTCACATTTTTAACATTTCTGAAATGGGAATGTTTAATTACAATGAATAGGTGTGTCAGTTTAACTGGCAACGTTTTTTTCCTTCTTAGTTATACTTGGAATATTGGCACATCATACAGTTAGATAGTATTTTGGATTCAATTAAATGATATATGGCTCTATCACTTAACAGCGTTATAATCTTGAGTGATTTAGGTAACCTCTCTGGGCTTCAAGCTCCTTTTTGTAAATGTGATAATATTAGTTTCTGTCTCATAGGTTTATTTTTAGAATTAATTTATATAATTCATGTGAAATATTTAGCATAGCGCTTACCACATAACTTTCTTATAATGATGATGTTGATGTGTAGTTCATTATACTTTGGTAAATTGTTTTAGAAGTTAGTAGATATTCATATAAAGATTTAAACATTGGCTGGGCACAGTGGCTCACACCTGTAATCTCAGCACTTTGGGAGACTGAGGCAGGTGGATCACTTGAGCTCAGGAATTTGAGACCAGTCTGGACAACATGGAGAGACCCCCCCCAATCTCTACAGGGAACAAAAAATTAGCTGAGCATGGTGTCATGTGCCTGTAGTCCCAAATACTCAGATGGCTAAGGTGGGAGGAGCGTTTGAGCCTGGGATGTTGAGGCTGCAGTCGGTCAGGATCATGCCACTGCATTCCCACCTGGGCAACAGAGCAACTTTCTGTCTCCAAAAAAAAAAAAAAAGATTTAAATGTTAAAATGTATGATTATAATTCCCATATTATTATATTGAATATGCCATATGTTTTGGCATTTGATATATATGGCATTTAACATATAATTTATTTAAGTTGATATTTAATATATTGAATATGGCATTTAGATTTGTTGTTTGTTTATATGCATAATTCTGCAAATTTGGGACATCTCTTAATTAGACAATTCATTTATATTATTTTCTAAATCAGTTGTATGAATTTCATGTCATTAAATGCTTTTAAGTGGGAGAAGAATGATTGATCATTTCACTTATCAGAAAGGATATGCAACATACTTAGTCATGAGTGTAATTAAAATAATGGTAACTATTGAAGATTATCATGTGTCCAGAAGGCAAAATAGAAATTGAGAATTTTACTTATGAAAGTCATAGTTCATTATTATACTGGGTGGACCAAGGAAACCTCAAACTGTTTGCCATTTATGTATCACCTTCTTTGGAAAGCAGTTTAGTTTTTTAGGGGGGTTGGTAGTGGTAAGGGTGAATTCAGTTGCTATGGCTTAGCAAACTAACCTTCCTATTTCTGCCTACAGTGGATGGGACAGGACTAATACTTGAATTAGAAATAGTCTAATAGGAATGTTCCATTTCTTATAGTAACCAACAAAACCAGTCAGACCTTTTTATTTGGGATGTGGGAAGTAAAATGGCTGAGCAGTGGAATGGGGTCATTAGAGCTGAACTGATACTATAAAGATTGTATTACTTTATTATATCTCTTTCTTATTACCTGCAAGAGCCTATTGAACTCAGAAATTCACTAAACTGATTAGATTCCTAACACAGTCTTGCAAATGTATGAGATTATTATATCTGTTGCCCCCTTCAAACTCTTTGGCAATAAGCAATATTTATTCTAAGTCGAGAAAAATATGCATAGTGTATGAATAAGAGAAGTGAAATATTTGGATTTTCTTATGTTAAGAAGGTTTGTACACCACATATCTTCATTTACTTTAGATTGTAACATTCTAAGGGGCACACATGTTTTGAATAGTTTAATCCTTAAAGGGAGACAAATATTGTGCTTATTTTTGTTCTATTGCTTATTACAGTTGTGATTTTGGCATGTTAGTTAACTTATAATGGATCTGTGAAATTAAAATACGTTATTTTTGAGGACAAAAGGCATAGAATATATTAAAAGTATGCAGCATGGTCCATAGCACATAAAATAAATAAATGTTCATGATTCCTCCCATTTTTCTCTTCCCCATCATATAATGCTTTGTGAAAATTCTGGTTATTCACATAAATCTGTGAATGAGTAGCTCCTATTTCATGATAGTTTAAAAGATTTTGTAAAAAATTATTTTTTCCAAATTTCCTTTTCAGGTGCCACTGGAGACCACGTTTATACATATAGTTATGATTCTAAGAGACAGGATTTTGGTGCTCAAGATGCAACAAAACTGGATACCTGGGTTTTTGATAATGTTAAGGTTTGTGCTATTGAGTGGTTAATATATAAAAAACATATTTTTACCTGAAATATTCGAGTCTTTATCTCAAGTTTTTTCTGCTTGCATGAGCTTTGAAAGTTCTATATTGTAGCACATTGTTCTGAATTCTAAGACTTAATTCTAAGAAATTACACATTCTAGATAAACAAGAGAAGTTTTAAAAGTTTTTGTTTCTATTAGTAAGATGAGCCCTAGATTAGGATTCAGGAAACCTGTTTTCATTTCTAGTTTGTGATTCATTGTCGGTAAATTTTGATCTTTCATTGACCATGGAATCTGTCTATTGCAGTAATGGACCACATGAGATGTGTGAAAGCCTTTGGAAAAATGTTGTTCAAATGTAATACATTAATAACAAAGTGGATGATTTTTTAAAAATGATACTTTAAAGAAAAATTAGACAAGTAGATTATATAGGCAAAAACAAATTAGCAAATTAATCAAAATAAAAATCTATGGTTTCTTTAAGTACTAGAGTTTTTTGAACATTTTATAGTGACAATTATCATAGTTTCATCAGGAATACAATAGAATTTATATTCTCAAAAATTGTGTGAAAATCTCAACTGTGGGCATTGGCTTTCTTTTACCAGTCCATTGTTCCTCATCTCCAAATGACAACTCATAATTCATTCATTATAAGGAGCTTTCTTTGATTGACACTTCTTTTTTCTAGTAGTGTCTTTTGAACTGAGTTTGTGGACTTCTCCATGATATAGACATTTTTGCTTGTTTGGAAATGTACTTTGCAGTATATATTTGCCTTTTCTTTTGTACTTCCCTACCAGAAATTAAGTGCTCTAAAATTTATTACTAACTCCCCCTTTTTTTTAAGGATCTTTTCACTTGAAATTTTCTTTTTACTCTTAATATATACTTTTGTCAACAGGAGAAACTTTCAACTTAAGTAAAATACCTTTAAGAAAATGATTAGCAAATTATTTTGCTAATCATCACTTCTTAATATAATATACTAATATTAATATCTGCATGAAAGCCTTTGGCTTCTAATTTCATATATGTAGCTAAAATCTCTCCAAAATCATGGAATTAATTCCTTGTGAATGTACATACATAGCTGGTGGCTGGCCTGATTTTCATGTCTTTCTTCCTTTCTTTATTTCATTACTACTAGTCTTGACACAGTCGTGAACATAAAAAAGATTTGCATATGACTTCTTTGTAAAATATGGTAGAGAGATATATTAACCAAGTAATAATGGAAATATGAAATCATCAACAGTGGTAAGTGATGTGAAGGAAAAATACAGACCAAGAATATATCTTCAGAAAATTCTAATCTAGACAGGGCAATTAGGGGAAGGCTAAGAGTTTTGAGATAATCTCTGAAGAGGTATAGGAGACAAGGAAATGGGTAGGGTTGGATTGGTATGGAAGGGTACTGCAGGCCAGCAGCACTGTGTAAATCTTGGTCAAGAGCCAGCATAATGGATTTGAGGAAGTAAAAGAAGGGAAGTTAGTATGGCAGGAGGACTGCCTGGGAACCAGGTCTCAGAGGAGGCTAGAGAGTCAGTTAAGGGTTTTACTTGAACTTCTTGTCCTGGCTGGAGACTCATGCTTAATTCAAGCCAGACAGTTTCCAGATTAATGCAGTTTTCTAATCAATTTTTTTTGTAACTGTGGTAAAAAAAAAAAAAAAAAAAATATGCAAAATACAGAATTTGCTATCTTAAGCATTTTAAGTGTTTGCAGACTTAAAATGTCCCCAGCTTAACAATATTTAACTTAAGATTTTTCCATTTTCCACTAGTGCAAAAGCAATACATATTTAGTATAAACCATGCATTGAGTATGCATACAACCATTTGGTTTTTTACTTTCAGTATAGTATTCAAGCACTACATAAGATAGTAATTATTATCTCACTTATCTCACATTATCAACACTTTATTTAAAAGTAGGCTTTATGTTAGATGATTTTGCCCAACCGTAGGCTAATGTAAATGTTCTGAGCATATTGAAGGTAGTGTAAAACAAAAATAAAATTCTAACTCTCCCCTACCCCAACCATCTCAATGGACTTTCTCAGCCAGGGCACTTTTGAAATGTAATCTGAGAGACTGGTTCAGG
Organism: Plecturocebus donacophilus; assembly: GCA_004027715.1. Classification (NCBI taxonomy): domain Eukaryota; kingdom Metazoa; phylum Chordata; class Mammalia; order Primates; family Pitheciidae; genus Plecturocebus; species Plecturocebus donacophilus. The sequence continues at coordinate 38,532 of PVKP010018035.1, forward strand.
CCATGAGGGGAAGTGGAGGTCAGATATGCCCTGTTATATCTCTTTGGCATTAACATCAATTCAGGCCTTAAAGTCTGATAAGAAACATTTTATAGCTTATTCTCTCTGAAGCTTACTACCTGAAGGCTTCCTCTGCAAATACGAACTTTGGTTTCCACAGACTCTTATCTTAACCCAGACATTCCTTTTTTTTGATCCCAGGTCTTTAGAGAAACTCAACCACTTGCCAACCAGAAAATGTTTAAATTTCTCCCCCAATACCTGCTTTGAGTTGTCCCTCCTTTCTCCACCAAACCAATGTATTTCTTAAATGTATTTGTTTGAAGTCTCCTGTCTCCCCAAAATGTGTAAAACCAAGCTGTACGCTGACCACCTTGAGAATGTTTTAAGGATCTCCTGAGGGCTGTGTCATGGACCATGGTCACTCATATTTGGCTCAGAGTAAATCTCTTCAAATACTTTACAGAGTTTAACTCTTACTCAGTAGGCCAGACTAAGCTATGATGTTTGGTAGGTGAGGTATGTTACTGGCTGAAGGTATCTGAATTACTAACAACAAATCCATAAGGGTCAGCAGCAACCTAAATTCTTACCTCCACAGAAGAAAGACTTCGACTGAGGGGCATAAGGCAGAAGAAGAGACCAAGGCAGGAGTGGAAGTTTATTTGCAAAGGTTTTAGAATAGGAAAGAAAGGAAAGTATGCCTAGAAGAGTCCCAAGTGACATTCGAGGTCAAGTGTGGTGTTTAACCTTGATCCTAGGACTTTATAGGCTGGCCCCTTTCCATAATTCTTCGCTTAGGGTGGGGCACCCGCAAGCGCAGTGCCATCCTTAACCTTGGGAGGTGAGCATGCACAGTGCATTTAGGAAGTTTTATGCATACCCATCTGAGGCTTTCTTTCCTTTTCTGGTGGAGTGCCCCTGACAGGCATACCATGCCATTTTGTCTCTTAATGCACATGTGCGGGAAGTTGCATCTCTCTGGTGCTTGCATTCAGTTAACTCTTTAGTGCAGCAGGTGTGGGCCATCAGGAAATGGCCTCTCCCTGATGCCAGCTGCCAGTTTACCACTTTTAGAGAGGCAGTGTGATAATTGCTGAATCATCACCTGACATTCCTAGTGGGTTGGGGAAGAGCCCTCTCTTGCTCCACTCATGCCTATCTACCTGTAACAGGTATATTACTTGCATTTTTGACTTACAGTAGTTTCAATTTAGGATGGGTTTATTGGGATATAACCCCACTGTAAGTGAGGGGCATCTGTAATTTAGTAGTGTTAAGTATATTCACATTATTGTGCAACCAATCTCTAGAATTTTTTCATCTTGCAAAACTGAAACTGTACACATTAAACAATAACTCTTGCTTCTCCTTCCCCCAACCCCTGGCAACCACTTTTCTACTTTCTATCTCTATGTATTTGACTACTCTAGGCACCTTATATCTTAAGTGGAAGAATACATTCTATGTCTTTTTGTAACTGGCTTATTTCATTTACTATAATGGCCTCAAAGCTTCACCTGGGTTGAATCTATTCACTTTTAAAAATTCAGTTTGTGCATCATCTTTTCTATTAGGTCTTCTGTGACTTCCCTTTATCCTATTTCCATTTCGACTTAGAGAACCCTCCTCTATATTCCCTTAATACTTTATTGTGCTATGCTATAATTGTTCATACATTGACATATCCCCTTCAATACACACCTTGGTGGTAGAGATACTGAGTTTTTCGCACTGTAAACCTCAAACTCCTATCAGAAGCTAGGCACAGTGGCTCATGCCTGTAATCCCAGTACTTTGGGAGGCCGAAGTGAGTGGATCTCTTGAAGCCAGGAGTTTGAGACCAGCCTAGCCAACATGTTGAGACCCTGTCTCTACTAAAAATTCAAAAAAATTAGCCGAGCATGTGGTGCATGCCTGTAATCCCAGCTACTTGGGAAGCTGAGGCATGAGAATCGCTTGAACCCAGGAAGTGGAGGTTGCAGTGAGCTGAGATTGTGCCGTTGCACTCCAGCCTGGGCAATAGAGACTCTGTCTCTGAAAACAACAACAACAACAAAACTCCTATCAGGGAATTGTTTGGTACATAAATAAGTGTATTAATATAGATTAGATCATACCTGTGTAATAGAGGAAAAATGACTTCAAAGTTTACTTCTAGCTTAGTAAAGATAATGTCAGCAGTAGGCAGCTGAATATTGATGCATTCCAGGATGCTATAGTGGTTCCACAATATCACTGACATTCAGTCTCCTAAAGTTTTCCTCTAACCGTAGGGTGTGAGTTTTCTCTTCAAGGTTATTGTATGACCCAAGATAATCTCGGAGTTCCAGCCCTTATGTTAGTGTTTTAGGTCAACAATATGAAGAATAAAAAAGGACCTTCTCTTCTACTGAATTACATTTATTTCAAAGAGCCTTAGATCCACATAGCTTTATGACTGAAATGTCTGACTTAAATCTCATTGGCCAAAACCACAAAGGCACATCTAGCTGCAAGAAAGGATAGAAAATGTTCATATAAATATGAATGAACAGCACTTTTTACATAGCTGAATATATTGTACCAGTCATGGAACAAATTAGAGATGTCATTCAAGTCATTTGCTCAGATTTTTGTTTTTGTCAGCTTTCAATTAGGTATTTAAATTGTAATTCTTTTCTCTTAAAGAACTTGTCATTTTTGGGGTTAAGTAGAATGTATATAAAAGTTAGGGAGCAACTTTATACTTTAGAGAAGGATTAGAGCACATTACATATTATATTTGTTTATTTCTATTCTTGAATAGCTAGTTTCTCTAATTGCACCATTTGTATTTTTTAACATAGTAATAGAATTATTTGAAAAAATTCTTAAATACTTAAGACTTTTGTTGAAAAGTTAAACATCTTTTGTTAAAAGTTTATATCTTCTACAGTTAAAGGCATTTATGTGAACAACAAAGATGTATCTTGGATAGCCTGTTATTTAAAATAATTTAAAAGTAGTCTTCATTGTTTTGCATCCATGTTCATGCATATGTGAATACAGGGTGAATCATTTGCTTTAGAAGGGCTTTATGAATCTAGTATATCATTATTAAATTCACATAATAATCTTCAAATTTTATTTTAATTATTCCCAGCCTCACCCTGCCAAATAGTATTTTATTTTATTAATTGTATGCTTTTCTGTTACATAATTTGAAGAATACATTGTATTTGGGGCAAAGGAAGTAATTAGGAGGCTATTTGCAATGTTCTAAATTAGAGACTAGGTTGTTAGTACGAAGGACAATGAGAAGTGTTTCAGTTCTGAAATATTTTAAAATAATAAACCATTCTTAAACTGATAACACCATTACTATTTTATTTTTGGCTCTTGCCAACATGTCTTCAATCTGCTGTATTTTATTAAGTTAGATAGGGGATGAACAACATTATGAGATCTCTATGAAATTATGATCCCCTTTCTAACCTTTTTTTTGGCCTTATGATAACACAGAAAACAGCTAATTCATTATTTGAACATAGATATCTAAACTAATAGCAAAGACTTTGTGTTGGTAGGTCTTGAGCACAGATTTAAACAATGTCAAATAATTTAATTTTGTATTTATGTGTAAATTCAAATATTTTCATCAGTTTTATTTTTAAAATAAAACAAAGTAAATATTTTTAACTCATTTGTTATATGTAGGACTTCTTTCATCATGCCAGAAACAACCAGTCTTTGCTTTCTAAAATAAATGAAGAGAAGATAGTTTTTTTCTTACATTTATTAGGAATAGATACAAATGGACATGCTCATCGACCATCCTCAAGGTAATTTAATGCTGTTTTTAATTGTATATTTTAAGGGAAACAGCTATTTTATTGAACTTTTAAAGTATTATAATGTTTTCTTTGGACAGAGCTAATATTTTAAATAACTACTGTAATGTATATTAAGTTCTCAATTATATGAGATTTCTGATACAGTGGTTAAAATCATATGTGCTGTATCCAGATGGCACATTAATATAAGTAAAATATATCCTCTATATATTCCATAATCTTCATTTACTGAAGCAGAGAAAAATTTTTTAACCTAAAATAGCTATATATTTTAGAAATATTTTCAGTGAATCTTGAAATAGAAAGCATTTTGTGGAATTAATTTTATATCACCAAAAGATATAATTAGCTATTCCTTGTGTATTCCCTTTAATTAGTATTGTATCTAGCAAATAAATTGTATAAATTTTTGTATAGCATAATTCAGTAACACTCCTTATATATAAAACAGCAAATATTTTTCTTACTTTTGAAGACCGTAAGTAAAAGGAAGATACTATGTTATACTCCCATTTCTTATTTTGTATTTGGTTTAGATTAGCCTAACAGTAGCTGTAAAGCCTGTTGGGTTGGCTGACAGTAATGAATACCTCACAATCCCCTTCTTAAATGTGATACACTGTTGTAATTGATGGAATAGTCTTATCGAAAGAAACTTGTTCAGTTGTATGGCAGTCTTAGATATAATGTGTTCAAAATGTGACATTACATTATTATGTTTTATATCACAAACACTTTAGGGAATGAAAATATTCTACACTTGTAATGATACCTTTAATGTGGCCAGAACGGTATAGTTTATGTAGTGAGAGGAGAGACATGAAAGTCATCTGTCTCATTTAGGACCTAAAAAAGAGTTTATTAAAATATATTTGTTAATCAGTCCCCTCCTTTTAAACCATCTTTGAAAAGTATTTCAGGTTCTTTTGCTTCATTAAAAGGCGAAAAAAATTATTTCAACAATCTAGAGTGCTCTGATTTTAAAACATTAAAGATGAAATCTAAAGCATTTCAGAAGTTAACTGATTTTAAATGTAATGAGTCCATGTTAAATAAATTTGATCTCTCCAAATATAATTTTTTCTTCTGTTTCTTTATAAATAGGGACTACAAAGACAATATTAAAAAAGTTGATGATGGAGTCAAAGAAATTGTGTCTATGTTTAACCAGTTCTATGGAAATGATGGGAAAACAACATTTATCTTTACCTCTGACCATGGAATGACAGACTGGGGTTAGTGTGTCTTCAATTGATATGTACCTTACTATTAAAGTAGTGATAAATGTAGCTTGCAAATATTTTATGATAATGAGATTAGGTGTCTTGCTATATACAAAGTGTCTACCACATAATTATGTGCTTAAAATGTTAGCCTAAAAAACAACTGATCTTATATAAAAATATGTTCTCTAACTAAAAGCAAATATATTCTCATTTACAAATGAGAACAGAGAAAAATGGAGAAGTAAATAGAAAGTGACTATTACTTATCTACTGAGAATTAACTGCATGTGATGGCAAAGGGACTAATGTTATGATGGTATTACTGAGGGACCGAGGGCTGCTAGAATTCTGTCCCAGATAAACCTGTGCACCCTGTGAGATTCCCAAGGCAAATGCAGTGTGTGCACAGAGAACAAAATAAAGCAAAGATGAGATTTGTCCCCAAATCACAATATGGATTTCTAGCAAGGTGAGTTCCACTTTATAAAGGACTTCTTTTGGCTACACCTGCTAGAGTGGTCTGGAAGAAAATGACCCAGAGACCTTGCCATCCTCTCCAGAACAGACTTAGTCTCTACTGCTTGCCCCAAGCTTGGGTGGTAACTGCCCGAAGGAGCTCTCTGTTCTTTCTGTCTGCAGTGCTATTCTGGCAGCAGCAACATTTCTTCTATGTCTTATTGTTATTATTTTCATTCTTGTAATCATAGTTACTCAGCAGGCATTCTGGTTTTTTGTTTTCGTTTTTACCGGTTCGTTGTTATTGCTCTAACTTGCTTTATGGGAATATTGTCAAACTAATTGTCATAAAAGATTGTAACCATTTGGTAATGTAGTGACTAGAATTAACTATATATGGACCAACTCTTTAAAACAAACTATTTTAAAAAATATGTAGTTGTAGGTTAGTTCTTCTATATTTGTCTTATTATTCTTGGTATCTTATTTGCAGGTTCCCATGGGGCTGGTCATCCTTCAGAGACTTTAACTCCTTTAGTCACTTGGGGAGCTGGAATCAAGTATCCCCAAAGGGTATCAGCTCAGCAATTTGATGATGCATTTTTGAAAGGTACAAGCATTTCTTTACTGTGTTTATAAATACGATCATTTAATATAAGAACAAAATTTAATTTTTTAAGAAATCACTTTTCGGGAGAGAGATCCAAGATGGCCGACTAACAACAGCTCAGGAATGTAGCTCCCAGTGAAAGCGCAGAGAACAAGTGGACGCCGCACTTTCCGACGAGTTTTTGTTGCCCACAGACCGGGAGATTCCCGGCGGAGAAGCCACGTGGGTCGCCGGCGCGACTCTTTTGGCCGGCGCGGCTGTTTTGCCGGCACCCAGCGCGGCGCTTCCCGGTGCGGAGTATACGGGACGGACGGGCTCGGCTGGTCCCATCCCCACAAGGAAAACAGCAATT
>PVKP010018036.1:0-44983 GCA_004027715.1 Plecturocebus donacophilus
TTATTCCCATAAGAAAGATGGGATATTGAAACCTCCTTTGCAAAAGTTATAACAGAAAATTATGGCAGTCAGGGAGATCTGATCTAGCCAGTTCTCATTGCCTTTAGCCTCCCAGCTGCCAAGCTAGCTTTGGGAGACATTTAGGTTGTAGTTTAAATGACAATATTATATGTAAATTATCAGTGTTGCAAAAGGAGTAGTACTCAAATATTAATTTTCTCAGCAAGGCAATTTACTTCTACAGAAGGATGCATCACACAGTTGGAACAATGGCAAGAGCACACCTGGACAAGGTAGGGGAAGGGGTTCTTATTCCTGATGCAGCTACCCCTACTGCTGTGTCATTCCCCTATTGGCTAGGGTTGGCTGCACAGTCTAAGCTAATTCCAATTGGCTATTTCAAAGAGAGTAGGGGTACAAGCCAGAGTGGTGGGGTGAGTAGTTTGGCGGGAAGGATGGTTCTGGAACAGGTCAGAGCAGGTGACCAGAGGTGACTCAGGTCAAAGCAGGTGACAAGGGGAATAGATGTGAACTATTGTTTAGAACTGGCAGGAAAGTTGTTTACTGAAACTAGAGGCAAGGAGGCACAGAGAACCAGGAAGTTAAACTTCAAAGTGGAGAATGAAAGAATAAGAGAGCTGAACATACTGACATATGGATTCTTTGAAGAGAAACTTGGAGTTCACTATATCTAACAATAATAGCCCTTCCTCAAAACTCAACTGCCTTAGTAAAGCTAATGAGATACCACTAGGCTAAGAAGAAGAGAGGAGCCTGAATTTTGCTAAGGTATAGATATAAACAATTGCCAGCCATTATTTCACAGGTCACAATATATGCCACTTCTCCAACTACTCCTATAGTTGGTATCACTATTGTAGAACCTAAAATTGGCCTTTCAAGATATGTTTTCAGGTGTTTTGCATGTCTGGCATCCATAGCTCCACCTGGACCCACTGATCAATGGCTCCCATAGCCCCACGTAGAAGTGATTCAGCACACAGGAGGACCATTTTCCACACCCCTGTGATTGCACCCCAATGGATCAGTAGCAAACACCCATTCATTAGCCACCCCCAGCCCTTCTCCCAAACTGTCTTTGAAAAACCCCTAACCTATGAGCCTTCGATGAGATTGATTTGAATAATAACTCTATCTCCTGCATAGCGTGGCTGGCCTTGCATCAATTAAGCTCTTTCTCTACTGCAGTGCCATGGTCTATTTTGTGTAGCAGGAAGGAAAATCCCATCAGGTGGTTACGATATGGCTACGAGACTGCTAGTCAATCATCACCACACCATGAGTGCCTGGTCAGCACAAGGCACCATAACGAATACTGGAGAAAAGATCATGCACAGAGAGGGGTACATAGCAAGAAAGCCTCGAAGAGAGTTTTGTCCCTCATTTTATAGAAATGAGGAAACTGAGACCTGAGAGCAGGAGTGACTTTCTCAGGATCACATAGCTAAGCAGTCGTGGATAGGGTCCAGGACCCTGGGCTCTTGTGGTTAGGTTCTTGTCTCAACAATCCTACAGAATGTTGAAACCGCCACCCCCTCTGCAAAATTATAGCTGAGGAAATCATGACAGTGAAAAAAATCAGAACTGACTGAGTTTATCTCACTTCTAACCCTTAAGCTGTCCTTGTTCCTTCCTGGACATAGATTGAACTAACCCTGGGAAGGAATTCAGTTTATAGTTTGACTCTGAAACAAAATACATAACAGACCTTTCCTGAAAAGACTCCCTTCTTGTCTGGGGTCCAGTCTGCCTTTGCAGGACTAACAAATGAGCTACAAGATTAGAAATTACAATTTAGGGGTCATGCATCCTCTGGCTCCAGGAGTTTGCACCTCTCTAAATTGCTTCTGGGAGTAAACATCACAATTGTAAAACCTAACATCAGTGCTTGAGATATTTTGCAGATCCTTCATGTGATGGATCAGCTGACACCACCTGGACCAATAATCTGGCTCAACCAGCCCTGTGATCCCACCCAGAAGTCAGCAAGAAGAAATTACTTTGACCCCCCTATGATTTTGTCTTAAATCCAACCAATCAGCACTCTCCACTTTCCAAACTCATACTAGCCAAATTATCCTTGAAAACTCTGATCCCCGAATGCTCAGGGAGAGTGATTTGAGTAATAATAAAAATCGCAGTCTCTGCGTGAATTATTCTTTCGCCATTGCAATTCCCCTGCCTTGAAAAATCAGCTCTGTCTAGGCAGTAGACAAGGTGAACCCACTGGGCAGTTACAATGGTATCATAAAAGAGATGTGGGCCTGAATGTTGGAAGAACTTGGTTCTAGAATTGAGTCAGCTGCTTACCATGAAAACTTGGGGACTTCATTTCACCTCCTTTAAGCCTCAGTTTTCCCATCTGTAAAACAGGGGATGGGACTAGATGGTCTCTTTGGTCTTATGTTTCAACAGTCAGGATAAGCTAGATTTTGCTGTGATAACAAAGAACCTCCAAATCTCAGTGGCTTAAGAAGCAAAGGCTTATTTTTTATTTTTGTTATTATTTTTTGAGATGGAGTCTCACTCTGTTGCCCAGGCTGGAGCACAGTGGCGTGATCTCAGCTCACTGCAACCACCACCTCTCAGGTTCAAGCGATTCTCCTGCCTCAGCCTCCCAAGTAGCTACAGGCGCCCACCACCATGCCCAGCTAATTTTTGTATTTTTGGTGGAGACAGGGTTTCACCATATTGGCCAGGCTGGTCTCAAACTCCTGACGTTGTGATCTGCCTACCTCCACCTCCCAAAGTGCTGGAATAACAGGTGTGAGCCACTGCACCTGGCTATTTTTATTTTTGTAAATTATTTTATTTATCTTATTATAATAGAGAAGGACTATTTTCAAACGAGTACAAATATTTAATAAATAATATCTGGCCACTTTCTAACCAATTGAGGAATTTGTTGTACAATAAGCCACCTCACATCTTTCAGCAGGAAAAGCATTACATTTGAATAGTAAAGACATTACAAGGCCAGATCTGGTGGCTCAATGCCAACACTTTCGGAGGTCAAGGCAGGTAGACCGCTTGAGCTCAGGAGGTCGAGACCAGCTTGGGCAACATGGAGAGACCCCATCTCTACAAAAGAAATATTAGTCTGGCATGATGGTTCACACCTGTAGTCCCAGTAACTAGGGAGGCTGAATAGGAGGACTGCTTGAACCTGGGAAGTCAAGGCTGCAGTGAGCTGTGATCGCACCACTCTACTCCAGCCTAGATGACAGAGCAAGATCCTGTCTCAAAAAGAAAAAGAAAAAAACAAAGACATTATGCAATGAATTAGGACACAATTAAAATTTGCTTTGAACATTTCTTTGGGGAGGTGACACCACACTTCTACTCAATGAAGAGAAACATTTTTATAGTCCAAAGGGCGTTTATTTTTTTGCACCTATTATTCCATGAATCATAGGGAAGAGGTTCTAGCAGCTCAGGCGCCTTCTCATTGGTTCTTACACAGTGTGCTTCTCTGGTGGAGCAGGCTGGCACTTTAGCTGAATCCTGTTAACTTTCTCTTTGGCTTCCTTGTTCTTCTGATCATTTTCTTCACATATTTCAAGAAGCTACCTCGGCTACTCAGAGTCCTCAATGTGCTAAATAAGCACATTAGTTCTTTTGGCAAGAATCTTGGCCTTAACTTGTTTGTTTACAACAATGCCAACAACATGCTGGGTGGAACTGTAGGCTCTTCTAGTATTGCCGTGGTAACACTTGGGAGGCCTTCCTTTCTAAACAGTACCCATTTCCTTGGTGTCTACAATATGGTCTTTCTTAAAGATTTGCATGTATGTGGCCAAAGGAACAACAACTCTTTTTTTCTTTTCTTTTTTTTTTTTTTTTTCGAGATGCAGTTTCACTCTTGTTGCCCAGGCTGGAGCGCAGTGGTACAATCTCAGCTCACTGCAACCTCTGCCTCCCGGGTTCAAGTGATTCTCCAGCCTCAGCCTCCAAAGTAGTTGGGCTTACAGGCACGTGCCACCATGCCCAGCTAATTTTGTATTTTCAGTAGAGACAAGGTTTCTCCATGTTGGTCAGGCTGGTCTCGAACTCCCAGCCTCAGATGATCCACCCACCTCGACCTCCCAAAGTTCTGGGATTACAGGTGTGAGTCACCATGCCCAGCTGACAACTCTGTTTTCTAAAAGACCTATAGAACATGTGTCGGGTGCCTCTCCTCCTTCCACTTGTCTTTGTTATTTTGGCAAATTAGTGGAAGATGATGGTTCAAGCCAACAGGGCAAAGGCCTCTTTCTCATTCACATCATATGATCCTGGTGGGTTGTCAGGACCCAAGTTGATGAGAGCTGAGCTTCAATCAAGTGTTTCATGGGGAAGAAAATATAATAAAATATATACTGGCCGTTAAAACTTTTGGCCAGAAGTGACACGTGTGACTTCCATATATATTTTCTTGACCAAAGCAAGTCACAAGGTCATCTACCATGCTCTCAGAAGAAGACCCCAGAAATAATTGACAACAATCCCGCCTCCCATATGGTGCAAAGAGCTACGTGGATCAGTGAGGGTGGGGGTGAGGGTGGGAGTGGGGTGCAGGGAATCACTTGCTCCGGTGGACTTCATGGAAAGACTTCATAAAGAGGCTGCACTCTGAGAGGTGGAGATTTAAAAGCGCTGCATCTAGAAGGGGTGGCAGGAGCAGAAGCAGAGGGGCCGGCAAAGATCAAGAGTGTTAACTGAATGGGGGAACTGTCTAGTGCCTAGGTGGGCTGAAGTGTAAGTGCACTAGGGGAGAATAAGAAGCGAGAAATCTGACACCAGATTATGCGGGGCCTTAAAGGGGTGTGTGCTCCCTTATTTGCATTTGCTAGGCCCTGATTGTTTTTTTTTTTTTTTTTTGAGACAGAGGAGTCTCCCTCTGTCGCCCAGGCTGGAGTCCAATAACCATCTCAGCTCACTGCCACCTCTCCCTCCCAGGTTCAAGTGGTTCTTCTGCCTCAGTCCCCCAGGTAGCTGGAACTACAGGTGTGCACCGCCATGCCAGGCTGATTTTTGTACTTTTAGTAGAGATGGGATTTTGCCATGTTGCCCAGGCTGGTCTCAGATTCCTGAGCTCAAGTGGTCCTCCCACCTCAGCCTCCAAAAGCGCTGGGATTACAGGCATGAGCCACCGTGCCCGATCAGGGCCTGAAATTTCTGAGCGGGTTTGTGAGCTTATCAAGCCGTGTGTGGGATGGCAGCAGCGGCTCTAGAGAAGAGCTGAGAAGAGTACAAAGAAGTAGGCAGATCAGGGTGCCACTGCTCTCCTTTGGGGAGAGGTGACAAGGCCCCGAGGCCTGACGCTTTATTTTAGGGCAGGAGCCTCAGGGGAAATAGAGCAAATGCAAGAGTAATGACTTGGGAGAGAACCTAGCACAGCTCTTGGCACCTTTGACATGTGGCCTGAATTTGGCGACCACTTGATGGTATCTAAAGAGGAACAGGGAAGAATGAAGACAAGCTGGAAGATTTGAGTCCTGTGCCTGGAAAAAAAGGGGTGCCATCTGCGAAAAGCAAGGAGTCAGGATGGGGAGCTGGTTTGGGATGAGGGGTGTGGTGAGGAGCACTCAGTTCTAAAGGTGACCAGTGAGTGTCTTCATTCCCTCCTCTCTTCATGGGAGTGTGGAGGACAGCAGGTTGCTGGAGTGTGCAGGTGGTTGAAGCAGTTCTTCCAGGTATGAAATTCAAGTCAGTCTTTCCAAAACCACTCGGGAAACCGTGAGAGGCCAGGTCCCACTAACAGGCTCCATAACAACGTTTCAGCACTGCCTGAGTGGTTAAGTTAAATATTAAAAGCTGAAAGAGCCAATGCCCTTTTACAAAGGCTGGAATGTAACAAAAGCCCACAAAGAGTTTTGCCTAGGCCTTTCCTGGGCCGTGAAGCATGACAGGATAATGAAGGAATTCTTAACAGGACCCTCTTAGGATTAAACAAGTTTTACTGGGGGTCTGAAGGAACTCCCCAAACCTCCGTGATTTAGCAGGAGACAAGTCCTAGACCCATTTAGATTAAGTAAATTTACTGAGGCTCCAGAGAAAGGTCTTTAAGACTCAGACCTTAGTTATATATTAAAAGAATTTAATCACTTATGTCTTTAGATGAACGCACACTTGCATGTAGAAATATAACTTAGAAGGTATATAAGCTCTGGAAAACTTTGTAATTTTGAGTTGGTCTTGGGAGAATTTCCAGGCCTTCTCTCTATAACCGGTTGCAGAAATAAAAAATCCTTTCTCTCCCAGTTCATCTGTATCTTGTTATTATTAGAATAGTAATGAATAAGCAGCTTATTAGGATAAGCAGCCCCACCCTCAGTTTGGTCCAGGAACGAAACTGTGAGCGGATCCTTGAGTTGTCCAGCCTGTGTTTTCTGAGCATGCACAGATACATGCAGTGGTCCTAGTGTCCCAAAGGAGCTGGGGTACTTCGTTTGGGAATTGCCTGGAACTGCCTTGACGTGTGTTTTTCTAAGGGAGACTTCTTGAGAAAGGAAACAGTATTCTGTGCCTCTCTAGTAGACCAAGAGCTTGTGGTGCTCCCTCCTGAACTATAAGGGCATAACAAGAGGCCACTCTGACCTGGACTCATAGTCAAAGCCACGGACAAAGTCCAGTGCCAAACAAAGGTGAGCTGGTTCATCAGCTGTCCATCTCTCTAAGGAGCCATTTGCGGGTCTCCGCTTCTCCATGCTGAGAGGCTGATGGCTTCTCAGAGACAGGGAGGACAGGCAAAAGCAGGTGATAGACTTATCAGCTCTGATTCCAAGTCCCCGCTGTGGGTGACTGAAGGAACCCCTGTCTCCACTGGACAGAGATGGAAATCCCCGCTCTCTGGGGCTCAGGGTCTGTAGAATAACGAGGCTGGCATCGTCTGTTGCTTCCAGAGAGGGCTCAGTTTCCACCAGTCATTTTGTGTATTCTGGCCAGATCTCAACTTGCCATTTCCAAAGCCGCTACTATCATCCTGAATTAATCTAGAAAAGATGTTGACTTGCCCCTCAGCCCCTGCTGCTCACCGTCCTCCTTCAAGATGCTGAATGGGATTATTTAAAGTAATAATGAAAAGCAAAACAGGAAATTCTTATCTGTTTTGGCAGGAAATTCTTCAGCTGTGTGGAAGGTTCTGCCCGAGGGTTTGTGCCCTCCAGGAACTGTTTTGAAATGATTTATGGTCCAAGATGGCCCCAGCCCTTCCTTGGCCCATGGGGTGGGAGAGGGAGGTATATGCGGGATCCTGGGAAGCAGGATTTGTACTATCTTGAAATGTACGTTTCTGATGATAACATATTCATTGTCTTCACTCATAAGTTACGGTCCTGTTTTTGTCTTGTCCTGGAATAGGGAGTGGTAAATTCAGGCGAAGTCAAGATGTTGCATTTCAGGTTTGAAAAGCTTCATTCTTTAGAATGCATTACTTTATGTGAAATCCTAGGTAACAAGTCATAGAGGAGAAGCTATTGTGATAGATACTTCATGTGGGTCATGTTACGTTCTCTCACTATGGGTATTATTTTCTCCATCTCACAGGAAACTGAAGCTCACTGAAGTTAAGCAACCCGGTCAACGTCACATAAGGACCAAAAAGTGGAGCCCAGAGGAAATGTGTTTTCAATAGACTCTGAGTGGCTCTGAGGCCCAGGCCAGGCCAGCTTTGCTCCCACTGTGTCCCCAACACTGGGCAGAGTGCCTGGACTAGAGCAGGCACTTGAGAAGCAGATTCTGGATGAAAGGATGAAGGTGTGAGGTCTGTTGGCTGCGGTGTCCTGTGGCTAGGCCTCCTTGCTCCTGTTTCCATGAAGTCTTCTGATTATTTCTAGTGTGCACTGCACCAGAGATGACAAATATCACAAAAATGCTGAGGGACCGATTGGGTGTCACTGAGAGCTAGTCTCCCTCTTTCTCTCTGTCTCTCCCTTTCTAATTACCTATTGGGAGTTACATCCTTCCTCTGGTTCCACGATTTTGGGCTTTCCTCTCCCATTTCTTATTATAAGATTCCTTCTCTCTGAACTTGCATCAGAACAAAGCCAGTTCTGAAAGTGCTCAGAGGTCCACCTGCAGCTAAGGCGCAAGGGCCAATCTGTGTGGGACTTGCCTCCTCCACAGACCCTCCTTCCTCCCTCACTGTCTTGGCAATGTCTTGCTTAGGAGTCAGAAGATCTAGGTTTCAATAACTGACTGTCATTAACTGGCAGGCACTTGTACTTCTGAACCGGTGTCTTCATCTTTATTTTGTCTGGCTGGTAAGCGATTTTGTCTGTAGCTGATTTTTGAATGCCTTTTTCTACCAGGGCATATCATCTCCTGTTTGCTACCAATCCAGCGCTGCTCATTGGCTCAGACCCATCCACTTCCCTTTTCGTTTGAGTTTGAATTGTCAGGCAAGATGGCTCATGTGGCCTCTTCTGGTGCCAACAACCCATGTATATGAGATTCTAGGATCCTTACCATGACGCTTCACCCTGGCCTTTGCTTCCTGTTCAAGAGGTTTCTCACTACTGAAGCTGTTTTCTCCATTGTCAAGCCTCCTCTATGGCTGGCACTTCACACCTGGTGCCCTGACATTTTGCCTCTCTTCCTGCCCACTGACTGAGTCACTTCAAATTTCCACCACCATGGGCTCTTGAACTTGTGACTGCTTGGCCTGGTTTTTATACCCACATTGTTAGCACTGACTGATGTGAAGGTTCTCCACAGGTCTGACTGATCTGAGCAATCCCATATTCATTCATTCATTCATCCATCCAACAAATACTTATGTTAACTCATTGTTAACTTGCAGCGTCTCACTCTGTTGCCCAGGCTGGAGTGCAATGGCATGATCACAGCACACTGTAACCTCAGACCTCTGGGCTCAAACAAATCACTGCACCCTCATGTGTAGCTGGAACTGCAGGTGTGTACCACCATGCCTGGCTATTTTTTTTTTTTTTTTTAATTTTGTAGAGATGGGATCTTGCTATGTTGTCGAGGCTAATCTCAAACTCCTGGCCTCAAGCTGTCCTCCCACGTTGGCCTCCCAAAGTGCTAATTGTGAGCCACTGCACCCCACCTCATTGTTAATTTTGGTGCTGCCAACTCACTTATAGAATGGACCTAGGAATTCTTAGAATGGGCCTCAGAATTGACAATCTGTTTTTATTTATCCCCTTCTAATTTGATCAGTAGGCTAACACTTGTAGATACACATTATATACCTGTCTTTGTCCATTTGGGTTGCTATAACAGAATACCATAGACTGGATGGCTTATAAACAACATAAATTTATTTCTCACATTTCTGGAGACTGGGTAGTCCAAGATGAAGGCACTGGTATATTTAGTGCCTAGTGAGGGCCCATTTCCTGGTTCATAGTCCTCACATGGTGGAAGGGGCCAGGCAGCACTCTGGGGCCTCTGTTATAAGGGCACTAATGCCATTTGTGAGGGCTCTACCCTCACGGCCTAATCACCTCCCAAAGGCCCTGCCTCCTAATGCCATCACATTGGTGATTAGGTTTCAACATATGAATTCTGGGAGGGACACAAACATTCAGATCACAGAAATGCCCATTTTGCAGATGAGGGAATGGAGACTCAGAGTGCTCAAATTACCTACTCAGAGTCACAGAGCCAATAGCAGCAGAGTCAGTAGACATCCCTTGGTCCTCTGGTTTTATCTTTTCAAGCTACCCATGTGTTTCTAACTCCTGACTGAAAGGGGAGAGGCATTTCAGCTTTGGAGAATTTCCTAAACTCTGAGAAAAGATGTACTAAAAAGAAATTGTGTGTCTCAACACTTTCGAGAAATCGCTGGTACAAAAAGTGGGTCCAGGAGAGGGGAAGGCTGGGTAGGATGAGGGATCAAAGGGATTTGAGAATGTGGCTCTCCTGGGAAATGGCTGGGTGGGAGGGGAGAAAGATGGGGCACACAATGGCACATGCTGCAGGCCTGGGTGCTTCCTCCCAAGGGCCTGGGGACCCCTCTTGAGGGCTTGAGGTTTTAGAAAAGGGCATTGTCAGTAGCTGGCAGCCAACTGTGATTTGGTGTAATGAATGTTCTCATACTGTTACCTGTTAGGAAGAGTAAGAAACACAGTCAGAAGGTGCTTGGGAGCACTGTGGAGGAGAGGCAAGTTCTGGGAATTTCTGTGAGTAGACTTTAGGGGATTTTGTAGCATCTGGGAGAGTGTTTTGAGCCAAAACAGAGGACCAGCCTGTGGTCTTGGCTTTACAAACTATTTATCAGGGCTGAGGTCTAACAGTGATAGCCTGACCTAAGCTGGAGGACACACAGCTGAAGGTCAGTGATCAGAAGGCTCTAGATAGCAGAGAGAGACCGAGAGTTTAATCTTGCACCAAGCTAATTGAGCTACTGAGAGTGTTTCTGTGATTTATAAACCTATCTGTCCTTTGTGTGCCAAGATATTACTTCTCAGTGTCATAAAAATTGGTGTATAAAAATGTCTGTCTTCCTTTCCCAGGTTAACCTTTCTGCTTTCTCCAGGATCCTGTAATTATCTCACTCCATCCTCTCCCTGTCCCCTTTGTGTTTCATAAGGATGACTCACTTATTGCAGTTTGCCTGCGACTTTGTTGGTTTAAGTGTTACAGGAAAGAGGTTCCGAACAGACCCCAAGAGAGGGTTCTTGGATCTTGTGCAAGAAACAATTCAGGGCAAGTCCTTAGTGCAAAGTGAATGGGAATTTATTAAGAAAGTGAAGGAATAAAAGAATGGCTACTCCATAGACAGAGCAGGCCCAGGGACTGCTGGTTGCCCACTTTTATGGTTGTTTTTTGATGATATGCTAAACAAGGGGTGTATTTTTCATGCCTCCCCTTTTTAGACCATATAGGGCAACTTCCTGATGTTACCATGGCATTTGTAAACTGCCATGGCACTGGTGGGAGTGTAGCAGTGAGGATGACCAGAGGTCACTCTCATGGCCATTTTGGTTTGGGTGGGTTTTGGCCGGCTCCTTTACTGCAAGCTATTTTATCAACAAGGTCTTTGTGATCTGTATTTTGGGCTGACCTCTTATCTCATTCTGTGACTTAGAATGCCTTCACCATCTGGGAATGCAGTCCAGTAGGTTTCAGCCTGATTTTACCCAGCTCCTAGTTAAGATGGAGTTGTTTTAGTTCACACACCTCTGACATAACCACTGAAAGTCCTATGACCCACAAAACCCCCAATATGAGCAAACTAGGACACTTGGTCACCTGAAAGCTTTTTTCCTCCACTGACTCTTTCTTAACCTGTGAACATTCCTGTGTCTACTGTTTGTTAACCAATTCTGCTCCCCTTGAGCTCCTATTCATTCTTTTTATCTATGGCCTCTTAAACTTCCTCCAAGTGTAGTCCATGCTCTTACTATGTCCCTCACCTTCTAGAGGACACTGGAACCTTCTCCTATCAAACTTCACTTCCCCTCACTCTTGATAATGGTTCCATTGCATTTAGCACTACTGGGTTCTGGGACCACATTTTCTCCTTCCACCTCTGAAGTTGCTATTTCTCTGTCTCTGATCTAGGGCATAAACCCTGCCTTTGCTGTCTCTGTCCATCTGGGACACTCCTCAAGGTTCAGGTCTTGGGCCTGTGGTCTCACTGATTCTTCCTGTAGGAAAAGCCTCTAAGAGTCAGGTGGGCAATGCAGCTAGAATAGAGATGGAGCAAACCGGAGAGTATGTGCTCCATCTAAAGAGGTTTTCACTTTAGCAGGTTTCTAAAAGAGTTGGCCATCCTTGGTTTGAGTGCACAACTTTTTTTTTTTTCTTTTTTGAGACAGAGTTTCACTCTTGTTGCCCAGGTTGGAGGGCAGTGTCGAGATCTCAGCTCACGGCAACCTCCGCCTCCTGGGTTCAAGCAATTCTCCACCTCAGCCTCCCAAGTAGCTGGGATTACAGGTGCCCACCACCACATCAGACTAATTTTTTTGTATGTTTAGTAGAGACAGGGTTTCACTATGTTGGGCAAGGTGGTCTCGAACTCCTGACCTCAGGTGATCCACCCGCCTCAGCCTCCCAAAGTGCTGGGATTACAGGCGTGAGCCACTTCACCTGGCCTTGAGTGCACAACTTTTGAGGTATAGCTGCTATTGGAAGTAAATTTTCAGGAGGGCACATGATCTAACCTGGGAAAGTAGTATTTCCACTCAAGGGCACAGTGATAAATCTGGCTATACCTTAAGCAAGAATTCACTATTCAGGTTTGGAAATATCCCATTTTTGACTTGGGAGAAGTGTTCTTGGCCTTACATTGGGTTGAGAAGGCTCTTCTCCTCACCTGACTTTGTGCCACCTTCATCCTCCAGTAGGTGATCAACAAGTTCCTAATCACACAGGTCATCACAGAGCAGTTATGACCTTGATGGGAACAGATAAGAACCTACTAGTGAAGTCCTGGGAACATTGTTAATGTGGAAAAAAAAAATCTTCTAGTTGATAAAAATCTTTTCACTCATCACAGATTCATTCATCTTTCCACTGCAATTAAGGGGCAGAGTGTGGCATGATAGTGAGCCCGTGATGATAGGCAACTAATGAGCAGATAGATCACAAGTAATTTCAGACATGAACAAGGTCAACAGCTTGAATATTTAAGCTGCTTTTAGTATTCAGTATCACATGTCTAGAAAGGACCGTGAAGAATAATTTGTTTATTCTCCTGGTCTCTAGTGGAGCTACATGTAAATAATCTCACATTTTATATATTCCAAATTTTTACTATTTCCCTAAAGTTGTTGTGCCCTTGGCTCCTTTTCTTCCTTCTCTTTGTTAGCATTTTTTTTTTTGATGCATGTTTTACAGGCTTTAGAGTTGGATATAAAGTCAGTAAAACATACATCTCTATCCTTAAAAAGTCTTTATTACAGATGAAAGAACAAGATATACGCAAGGGCAATGACTCTTGAAAGAATTCTTATTGCTAATCCTAGATCTGTCACTTATTGGATGGCAACCATGGGCAAGTAACTTCATCTCTTGCACCTCATCTCAGCTTTACTCTTTAAGTTTCTCTTCTGTAAAATAGGAGTTATAATAATAGTGCCAACTTCAGAGGGTTGTTCTGGGGTCCAGATGAAATGCATGTGAAGGACTTCACCTGGTATATAATAAGTACTTCACACATGTTAGCAATCATTAGTAACTTTAATACTCATACAAATTCTGGTGATACTACCTTTATTTTAAAAAAAAAAAAAAAATACCTGATACGTAGTCAACCAAGGCTACTACATGGTAGATTTGGGCTTCCAACTTAGGCCTACTGACTTTATAAAATAAGCATTTTCTTCTGGATGATTCTACCTCCCTTACACAGTGTAATGTTATCCCAGTAATACCAAGAGTTCAGGAATGCAAAATAGAAGGCTTCAGTATTCAAGGAGGTACATTTCACTATGCTCTGGAGTAAGAGATGGTAACAGAAGTTGAGGTTATGTGAGGTGTCTGGGTGTCCGTTGAGCAAAGGGGAGCCCCAGATGAACTGTTGACATCAGGCCCAGTCTTGCCTTCCAAGATTTGTCCTTGTCACCATTTTTTTGACTCAACTTGAACAGGCAGAGAAGACAGAAGCCTTGGGCTTTGGGAAGGTTGGAGGACTCTCCCCTGGTTATAAAGCCAGATCTCAGACTCACCAGCTTTGGTGTGTGATGGGCACAGCCAGGTCAGGCTGGAGGCTTCTTAGGTTGCTGCTCTTAGGGACTCCACTCGCTGGGCCTGTGCTAGCATGTCCAGTGCCAAAGACCAGCAGATCGCCTACAAGTAGGAATAGGAAACAAGGCTGCCCTCTGTTAGCTTACAGCCTTGTTGGCAGACAAAAGACACGTGAACCCTTAATAAGCGCTCCGTTGCATGTTATTAGGTGCTGCATTTGTGGGTACTATCAAGTTCAGGAAAGGGAGAGGTCACTGTGGACTTATGACTGGGCTGAAAAGAGGGGAATGTGCTAATAATCAGAGTGGGCTCGCGTCCTACCTGCCTTCTGCTGGAGGTTGTCGGCAGGCAATGTCAGGAGGAAAGGGGATAGAGCCATGCCTTTGCCCAAGAACTGCAAAGGGGTGGAAGGGAGGAAGGCAATCGCAATGTATTGAGCACCTCATCTGTGCTAGGTCCATTACAGACGTTGTTTCACTTTATGCTCATGAGAACCCTGTGACAGTGGGTTTAATTGCCTGTATTTTACAGATGTGGTTCAAAGAAGGGTTCAATAACCTGCCTGGATGATATGCTGCAGAGGCACTGGTAATGGGCCTTGTGGTCTTGAGAGAGGACTGTTTAACAATATGCAAACATTGTCTGGAATCTTCAAATTGCTCAAGTAGAGGCCCTTTTCAATGTTTTCTTTCCAAAACTGGAATTGCTTAATAGAAACAGGATAGGAAGGTTGTGGTAAGGTGTGCTTTGCAAAATTCTTCCCAGGTGCTCTTCAAAACTGTTGCACTGCTAAAGAAATGGGACAAAAACATATAACACATAAGCAAGCACATACACAAATGCACACAGTTACTCTCTCTCTCTCTCTCTCTCACACACACACACACACACACACGCACACACACACACTTAATTGTGGATGCTGAAGCCCTGTTGATACTGCAGTGTTCCCAACATTTTGGTCAAAAAAAAGAAAAGCTGGATTAGGGCCAGAAACTACAATAACTGAAATAACTTTGTATGAAACCATTGCAGGCAGTGGGAAGAGTCAGAGGAAGGGCACTGGAGAGATTATTTTGCTTTTAATCCTTGCTTAGTGAATGCTCACAGTGATGGGAGGGTGGACTGAAACTGATCATCTTTCCCCCATCACAAATATGCCCCTTTTATCTAAAAAAAATGACTGAGGTTTGGGCCACATGAATGATACACTTGGTTTTCAAGGGAAATTTTATTTTTGCATTGGAAGAAAATTAAGGTGTTAGTGAAAACAACAACAACAACTTATCTGGAGAGTTGCATTTCTCGAGCTGTGAAGAAAAAAAGTATATTTCCCTTTCGTGACTTATCTCTCTTTCCTTCCACAGTAGGTCACCCTGGGTTAGCTTTTTCCATATATGAATTGCACGAGACCAACAACAAAGAGAAATGATAGGACATGATGATCTCAAAGCTTGTCCATGATGGAAGGTGGACGTTCAACAAGAGAACTGATGTGGGGTGCAGAGAAGGGGACCACAGGACAAAGAAACCAAGTGCTCCCCAGATAAGCAGATAATTAATCAAATAACCAGGCCCCAAACCCCAGCTCAAAACACAAACCTCTCACCATAATTTGATTGCAGTCATTGATTTTATTATTTTTGAATTTTATTTTGATGAGAAAGGAGGAGCCAGAGGACCCAACTCCAGTGACTCAGGTCATACCAGACAGTATTTCCTTTACCGCTGCCTACAGATAGTGAGGTCCACCTGTACAGAGAAGACCAGGATTTCTTTCTTTTTTTAATTAGTAAACATTATTATTATTTTTGAGACCGAGTCTCACTGTTGTCAGCCCTGGCTGGAGTGCGGTGGCCTGATCTCTGCTCACCGGAACCTCCGCCTCCCGGGTTCCAGCAATTCTCCTGTCTCAGCCTCCTGAGTAGCTGAGATTACAGGGCCCACCACCATGCCTGGCTAATTTTCGCCTTTTTAGTAGAGACAGGGTTTCACCATGTTGGCCAGACTGGTCTCGAACTCCTGACCTCAGGTGATCCACCCGCCTCGGCCTCCCAAAGCGCTGGGATTAGAGGTGTGAGCCACCACCCCTGGCCAATAAATATTAAACTTTAAAGCAATTTTAGGTTCACAGTGAAGTTGAACAGAAAGTACAGAGAGTTCCCATATATCCCTTGTACCCCGCCCCACACAACTTTCCACATTATCAACCTCCTGCACCAAAAATTACATTTGTTACAACAGAATCTACACTGATACATCATTGTCACCCGAAGCCATAGTTTACACTAGGATTCACTCTTAGTGTTATACATTGTGTAGGTTTGACAAATTTTTAATGACTCTGCTTTTCAGATGTAATTCTTTGAGCATGTTTCAAAGCCATAGTATTATAATGACTAGACAGTCACTACTGGAAGATACTGTATCCAAAAGGAATTGGTCTGGACATGTGAGTGGCCAGGGATAGTCACAAGGAGACAGAACTTCATCAGTGGGTGTCTGAGATTTGGGGGGACATGGTGATTTCCCAGGTCATGTTCAGCCCCGAATCCTGAGGTCCTGTAGCCTAGGCCATACACAATCAGGAACAGACCTTCTAAAGGCATATTCTATGAGGGGTGTTGCCTACAAACTCTGACCACTAGGATCTTCACCACGAAGACCAATTGGAATTCACTATGGCCAGGTTGTTACTCGTTTAAAAGTATCTGCAGAGGATTCTTTTTCTCAAGACCTTTCAAAGATAGTGAAGAGACTCAGAATATGGAATAAGGTCTTCATGGTTTACAAAACTATTAACTACTTACAGCATGCAATTATGTATATAATAAACTATATATAAGATACAATATGGCTTTGGTATTAAATTTGATTTCTCTTCACTGAGGAACTGGTGAATTTGTAGTCTAAAGATGAATGCACCACAGTTCCCCACGTCTGTGCTGGGAAAGACAGGCCAACTGGTCATGGAAGCTGTGCTGCTCTCTGACTCCCGTCACCAGCAGGTTCCAGGCCTTGCTGCCAATCCATGGTGTCTTAGATTTTGAAACCAGCTGTTGGTATCCTAACCCCACTCAGGTCTTCTGTTGTCATAGTTCTTTGTTATCACTGATCTTTCACATCCTGAAGTCTGCCGTTGAAAATATCTCATCCTTATCACTGGGGCTTTTAGATTGAATGTTAGAAAGTCTCACTTTCTATATGCAGTTTTTCTAGGCTGCTGCTTAAGGGCAGTATCTTCATCAATTTCATTCCTAAGGCAGTGTCCCTCCCTTGAATGCTTGCTTTATGTAAAGCTGGGGCTGGAGCTGGACCCCAGGAAAGGATGCCTTCCCTCTCATCTACCAACTCCTGTCTCTGAGCTGTAGCATGTCCTATAATAGGAGAGATTTGCTTTTCTAAGAAAATAAGAAACAGCAGACGGAACAATCTGAGCAATGGTCTCATTCTGCACAGAATGAGCCCTGTGGTCCTTATCATTCTGTAAGAACGACCCTCTAGCTGGAGCTGTCACTCCAGCCAAGGGGTAACTTCGGGGCCACGTTCACAGGAGAAGTCCTACACATTCTATGGCTCCATCTACTCCCAGTGATTCCAAGTGGCCTGCCAAGGATCTAGTGCCATGTGGTATATATTTTCTGGCAAGGCCACTGCACCTATTCACATGGTCAGCTAAGTAATCCTCAGGACACCATCCTCTGATTGGATTTGTCATTAAGCGATTGATTGTTCATTAATGCCAGCAAGTATTTATTGAGTAGCTTCTATTTGCTAGACACTGCTGCAGGTCATGTTCTAGGAAGCAGACTCTGAGATGGAGTTTATAATGCAAAACATTTATTAAAGAGTGCCTTTGGTTTTACACTTGGAAAGGGGAAGGAAGAGAAGCAAGATTGGGTGGAAGGAGCGGTGGGACTGCAATGCAGTTATAAGGGCTCGGCTGACCCCATAGGGAGTTCTGGAGCTGGGACATCCCTTCAGAACTGTTCCAGGTTGAAGCAAGGGGGCCAGACCTTCATATGCTCTCATTGACCAGTCATTGGGTATAGCTGCCCTTGGGAAGAGGGTGTGACATAAGCAGTGGGAAGGCAGATCTTTGCAGGTGAGGGAAATTTCTGGAGACAGCTTGAAGTGCAGCAGCTGGAGAAATAAGTCCTTTACCCCTGAAAGGGACCTGGGGGAGTAGCAAGATATGTACTGTTCTGCGCAAAACATATTCTGTGCCCATAAGAAGCTTATTATCTAGATAGGTGGAATTAAACAAGTGTGCAAGTGACAGTGCTATAAGGTGGCATCAGGCAGGTAGCACTTCCAAAGCTCTAGGGGTTTGCAGATGGCAGGGAGGGTGGGAGTGGGGTGTCACATTGGCTTGGAGGAGATATTTGCACTGGGTCTTGGAAAATGCTAGCTTGAGGACTTTTGTCATTTTCTAGTCATTAGCCTGAGTGAAACCCTTGGTGTATAAAGCAGGGCTTCTTCTACACAGAACACTAAACCAGGATTACAGACTAGTAAAGTAAATCTCCGGGGCTGAGGAGTAACATCTGGCCGAGTGCTGTGGCTCAGAGTTAGTTTTCTTGTTTTCTCTTCATCTCAAGAAGTTCCAGGAAATGTTGCTGAAGAGTTCAAGGCTAACGTTATCTCAGGCCTGAGTTCCTATGGCTCTTGAATGCACCAGGGTATCAGGAGGATAAGCTGCAGCTGCTTGAGGCTGGAAGGGTTACTCTGAGCAGGGCAAGAAGCACCAGCTGACTTCCTTGCAGTGAGTTATATCTTTTCATTCCATTGCATATCCCTGAAGACTAGGCTTTTCTGGGATGAGGGAAATTGCCTTGTATGGCCAAGAAAGCTGTTGGGGACATTTAGGAAGCAGAGATGATCCAGAGGGGAATTCAGCTTGTAAGCAGGTGCCCACATGATGTCAGGTCCAAACACCTGCCTGACACTCCTCTCTTGCTGCTTTTCTTGCTAGACTGACAGGAACCCCTCTCACTGGGCTCAGGAGGCTCCTGTTA
Organism: Plecturocebus donacophilus; assembly: GCA_004027715.1. Lineage (NCBI taxonomy): Eukaryota > Metazoa > Chordata > Mammalia > Primates > Pitheciidae > Plecturocebus > Plecturocebus donacophilus. The sequence continues at coordinate 18,681 of PVKP010018036.1, forward strand.
AACTCACATCTGTGACCAAAGTCAGGGCTGCAGCATCTGACCCCATAGTCACACATGCAGCCTCTTGGTTCCTCAGATCAGCCAGCTGTCCCATAGCAAAACCCAGCCCTGTGAGATGGAGCAGACATGGATGATGGGAATGGAGAGAGTGTGTGTGAGAGGAGAGGGAGAAACAGAGACAGAGAGAGAGCGAGAGAGAGAGAGAGAGAGAGAGTGTGTGTGTGTGTGTGTGTGTGTGTGTGTGTACATATGCATGCATTAGTGGCCTAGAGAGGAAAGAATGTCCAGTTGGGGGAGGGGTGGTCCTCTGGCATCCTGAGCTGGGCCTAGATGGGCAGGAGAATGGGAAGGGGAGTGGCCTGTGAGAAAGAAAACCTGGACTAAAGTCAGATTTCACCAATGCTACCATGATGCCACTAAGCTTGAGATTCTTTCGAAGGTGAACCAAATCTTCATTCCGGCCTGTGATGGGACTGGGATACAGTGATGGGTCCTCTTCTTTCCATAGCGATCTGGCATTTGCCACAGCCTTAGCTCCTTGTCTTAAAGGAGGTATAAGAATGCTATAAAAAGCATGGGCTGTCAGAAAAGGAAACTTTATAACATAGTGTGAGCCTGACACTTTGCAAATGAAGAGAAACATCTGCCATTAGAGTAATGCATTCAACACACTGGAGGATCTGCTATCACCCTGGGAGTTCTCAGATGGTCTGCATTGTAACCAGACTGTCATGCTGCGTCATACCCAAACCCACCCCAGTGAGTGCCCCTTGAGTGTTCATAGCCCCCTGTCAGCACCAGATCATGATGGCTGTGAAGCCAGACAGGGCCTTCGGGATGTGTCAGTGGCCACAGTAGGCTAGGGCTGCAGACACCCCACAGGCCATCTCCAGGCTCCTGGCACCTTTCAAATATGCAACACTGTAAGCATTGCTGCACCCAGATCCTTGGCAGGATGCCCCAGCTCCACATCTCTTCTAGTCTCTTTTTCCTTTGTACTTTTACAGGGCTCCTTTCCTTCCTTCCCGTGTACAGGATTCTCACCTCTTCCCTGAAGCATGCCTCTTCTAGTACATAGCAACAAAATTCTCTCATGTAGAGTGTTTACATTGTTGGCGAACTTTCCCATCTCCTTGTAGCCTCCTATCTCCCAATGTCTGAAGTGACCCTGCTTGGGGAAAGAATAAACAGAGGCACAGAGCGGCCCCATGGCTTATTCTGATGGAGGAACTCAGATTGCCGGATGCTCAAGCTCCAGCTTCTGACAGTCTCTCTCCGTGGAGTCCGTGTTTTTCTGTGCTTACCTGCCCTTGGGCCATGGCTGCCACCTCGACGCTTCAGTGATGCTCCCTGGGGTGGGGAAGGGCACCCTACACTTCATGAAATTCTAAGGGAAGGAGATAGAACTGCTGCTTCTGATGTGTCTATATTTTATAGCCTCAAGTGTCTTACATGCACATATGCATCCCAATTAATCCTTAGGAAGGAATTCTTGCTTTGAAATTTCCCCTGCAGCATTCTGTCGGAAAAACCCAGCCATGTCTTCTCCTATCTTCACTTATCTTTCAAGAACCACTTCTGTGTAGCGTCCCAATCTGACCCAAACACACATAGGTATGCATACAGGCGCATACACACACACAGACATGAAGCCTCCATGAAGCCTCTCCTGCTGCAGCCAGGTCCTCTCTGTGCAATCTGTACATGGCAGCAATGCTCAGGCACCATAGGTAGGTGAGCAAACACAAAGTGGTGGATGGTCACTTACAACGCTGTCTACTAGTGTTGCCATTGTTACTCTGACCTCGCAAACAAGACTTCCAGCTTCTTGAGCAGAAATAGGAAGCTGTGAAGCCAGGAAGCTGCTGCCATGGCTATATAGCTGCTGGGTCCAACTCTGGCAGGATGTGCTACAACACAGTCTCCCAGAAGTATATCTGACTGGCAGGACCTAAAATCACATCCTGAACCTGGCTGCAAGGGAGTCTGGGAACTGTAGTTTTCCTCTTTCCAAACTGGATACCACCCTGTGTAACCCTAAGCAGAAAAATACCCAGTCAATCCCCAATACCTACATTCCTGCAGAGAGAAGGCAAGTCTTATTAGTGTTTGACACTGTGAAGTGTAAAGTTCTCCAACATAAAAACCCACACTGAAGGGTGGGGCTAGGATATGGCAGAATACAACTCAGACACTGAAGGGCTTTATGTGAATCATCCGTCCCTTCAGCTTCAAGTGACCTCAGCTCTTAATAAGGCAGGAATGGCTGGGCGTGGTGGATCATGCCTATACTCCTAGCACTTTGGGAGGCTGAGGTGAGTGGATCATAGGTCAAGAGATTGAGGCCATCCTGGCCAAGATGGTGAAACCCTGTCTCTACTAAAAATACAAAAATTAGCTGGGTGTGGTGGCACAGCCTGTAGTCCCAGCTACTCGAGAGGCTGAGGCAGGAGAATTGCTTGAACCCAGGAGGCGGAGGTTGTAGTGAGCCGATATTGCACCATTGCACTCCAGCCTGGGTAACAAGAGTGAAACTCCATCTCAAAAAATAATAATAATAATAATAATAAAAATAAAAAATAAAAGAAGAAGAAGAAGAAGAAGGCAGGAACTCCGTTTCCAAGGAAGTTTCTCTCCTTTTCATTTGCTCCATGGGCTAAACTATTGAAAGACTTACCAGGTCTGCTGGTCATGATGGAATAGGCTGACATGTAACAGCCCCATGACTCTCAATGGCTTAACATTAAAATGACAGAGTTTATGTCTTGCTCATGGCATCTGTCCGTATAGATTGGGAAGGGGTTTTAGCATGACCTGGGACGTAGGCTCCATTTTCATATACACTCTCACACACATTGCTAGACAGCCAGGAAACACAGAATGTGGCAAACTGAACATTTGTCACTGCAAGGAAGAGACATGTTGACATGTTGCTTACACATCTATTTCATGAGCCAAAACAAGTCACACAGCTTGCTTACTTCAAAGGGGTGAAAAGCACAATCCTCCCATGAGACAGAGGACAGGAGAACCGACCTGTGGTAAACAGCACTAATTAGGAGTCTATGCCCATGAAGTGCCCCCAGTGTCCTCATCCCTCGGCCGAGATAACTGACACTCCTCCTTCTCCATTTTTCTTTCCCTCTAGGCATTTAACATTTCAATTTGAAAGATACAGATACAATTTTCACTTGAAAATGGCCTGTGAAAACACAGCACAGTCCCCAGAGGCAAAATTCTAATCCTGCTTTTCCACAAATACTTAGGTGGTTCTCAGTCTGTCATGATTTTTGGACTGAGAACACTCTGTGCTGTGTTTTAAGTAAAAAATCTGCCTATCTTTCTTAGATTAGGAAGGAAGAAAAGAGGCCCAAGAGGTTGGCCGTAGATGGTTTCTCAGTTCCAGTGCCCACCCTGCCACAGGCTTTTTCTGACCACCTCTCCTCAGTTTGAAGCCATTTCTGACTTTCTTGAGTACCCCCCTTTCAAGTTTCTTCACTGTATTATCAATGTGTGCATAAATGCCTCTTCCCCCTACTAGGCTGTGAGCTCTTTGATCCATATAGAATTGTCTCTACACTCAGGTGAACTTTATTGAGTGGTTTTGAATGACTCAAGACATGAATCTCTTTATTCTCCCTCAGGATATTTTCTGTAAGAGGTTCTCAGCACCTTTTGAGTGAAAAAAAGATCAATGGATGAGTGGATGGATGGATGGACAAATTAAATAAAGGACTGAAGATGTACAGCCTCCAGTCAGCATCACATCGGGAGAATAAACAAGCCTATTCTCCTCTCCAGATCATTCTGCTAATTCTGATGAGTTAACTCATAAATACAGGTTTTGGAACCAAATGGGAGTGGGGATGACTCACGGCAACTTCTCATCACTCTGCAAACCAAGGCCCATGCCCTGCTATGGCCAGGAGTGTCATCTGGAAATTTTCATGTAAACAAGCACCCTATTTTTTCTAGGAGGTGTTTTTTTTCCCCTCTTCTTTTTTCCATTTCCTAGGTTCCCAACTTCATACTTAGCCTTTTGGAAATGCAAATATAGGCCTGGTGGAGTGGCTCTCACCTATGACTGTAATCCCAGCACTTTGGGAGGCCAAAGTGGGCAGATCACTTGAAGTCCGGAGTTCAAAACCAGCCTGGCCAACATGGTGAAACCATGTTTTTACTAAAAGTAAAAAAAAAAATTAGCCAGACATGATGGTGGGCACCTCTAGTCCCAGATACTCGGGAGGCTGAGGCACAAGATTGGCTTGAACCTGGGAGGCAGAGGTTGCAGTGAGCCGAGATCGCGCCACTGCACTCCAGTCTGCGTGACGGAGCAAGACTCCGTCTCAAATAAAGAAAATGCAAATATAATCTTTCACCTCCCCTTCACTAGACATTCCCTACAGGGCAAGTTTATCTCTCTGCTCCAAAATGGTCCTCCAGAGTTGACAGTCAATTTGTAGACCAAAGCGTGCCCTTCTCGAACTCTCACCTCCAGGGTTGCCTTGGAACTCCCACCCTCCAGGGGCTGCTTCAGGACTTTCATTCACCAGGAGGGCATAACTAAAGCATGCTTGCTTGGCCACTTTTACCATTTATTTTTGCCTACGAAGGCCTTACTCAACTGTCCAGTAGATAAGGTACCATGATATCAGGTGGACCCTTGCTCACTTGCTCCCTTACCTTATAAAAGTGTCTGCTTTCTCCTCCAAAGGGGAAGCAGCACATTAAAAGGCAGGACATTGCGTGCCCATCCTCCAAGCTAGCTTGGGAATACATTTTATTTGTATAAGACCTCACTCTTGTTAATTGGACTTTGCATGCATTGAGCAACCAACCTGCATTTTGGTTACATTCATGTTACACTTTGGTCTTGATTTAGCTCTTTGGTCCCGGGGGCAGGCTTTGCTTGGTCAGTAGCGTAGGGTGTTGCTATGTTTATTGGATGGATTCCATAGCCCAGACTGAGTCATGTAGGGGAAAGGAACAACAGGACAAGTGCTCTAGAAATTCTTGTCTGCGGGACTGACATGACATGTTTCTGCTTTCCCTAATAAGTTTCCCGGGCTAAGGCATGAGATCTCCCAGGACCCTGAAGCCTGGAAGGGGTCAGGAAGCCAAGGCAGCAAGGCTAGTGGGCACTGCCAGGGAAAGTGAGCTACATATGTCCCGTCAAACATCAGTTCCTCTTTCCAGGGCAATGGGAGCTGTGCAAACATGGAATTCCCACACCTCACAGATCTCTCCTGGGTGGAGGCTTCAAGAAGAAAAGAGAGAAGAGAGGCAGGAAATGTAGAAGGTCAGGAAAGTGGTGCATGTGTCCCAGTGGTGGTGAATAAAGGGGAGAACAGATAGCTCCCTTTCCAGTAAAATAAAAAGACAAGAATTTCACCTACCTCTGCTATTTCCTTCCCATTTCCCTTTCAGCGCAAAGAAAAGTGTGGAGCTGAGACATGGTCCCTCGCCTGCACTTTAGCACCCAAGGGTTGTCTCCAGAGCAGGTGAAACCTCTGCCTGGCCTTCATCTGCCCTTCATTTCATATGAAAGATAAATGTGTGTTTGCAGAAGGAAGCCCAGAGGCTTGGGGAACATCTTCACTCCAGAGAGGCAGGGAGAGGTGGCTCCACCAGCTTCGCCTGGGTTGGTCACTGGGCCCAGAGAAACTCCAGGCCACTGGGAAGCTGGTTGTGGATGCTGGTTTTGTTGGGTGGCCCCAGTGAGCCATGCTCAGCTAAAGATTCCACCAGGAACCCCAGTTAAGAACCCGGCCCCTCTCCCTCAGCCTCCATTGAATGATGCTCTGTGGCCAAGCAGGTACCAAAGAATAAATGTACTGTATTAACATGAAGACTAATGACAGACGCACTGCAGTAGTAAGCACATCATAGATACATAGAATATTCTCTATATAGTCTGAATATGGATATAAAATAAGTTATACTCATTTTGTTTTCCATCACAGTAGGAGCATAGCATACAAAGTGACTGGTTCAGTGGCCATGAAGCAAGCCAGGGGAGAGACCACAGAGAACAGAGGGCACTGAGTATGGTGGACTCTGCAGAGTCCCTGGGGACCCTTTAGGGAACAAGACCCCAGACCTCTCAAGTTAGCCTTCTAAGAATTAGCAGAGGTCCCACTTGACAAGAGATGGTAGCTGCATCTGAGCTGGGATGATTCAGACAACTGGGTGGGAGGCAGAGCAGGGACAGGCACGAACAGCATCCAGCAGGCCAGCCCACTCTCCTGCTGGTGCTGTTGGACGTCTATGAGGCTGGAAATTCGGGGCGCAGAGCCAGAAGGCACGGTTTGCTTCTGTGACACGACAGATGGCCAGACTGATGGCCCACCAAATGCTGGCTGGCCCTCCTGCCTTGCCAGCCTGTCCTGGGAGGCTGCAGGGGGCCTGCATGCTTGGGTTGTTCTCCACGGTTTGTCATTGAGTGTCAATGCTGGGATCCTGAATACATCATAGCGCAGGGAAGCGTCTGACGGTCTGAGGCCCTGGCTTTGAATCCTCTCTCCATCACACGTGACTTCTGTGAGTCCGAGAAGGTCGCCTAAACCCTTCTGAGACTACTCAGCCTCCTCATCTGCAAAATGGGAAGGCTAATGCATACTTACCTGGGGCATCAGGGAGGGCCACATAGAATAATGTATATAAAGTGCCTAACATCGCTCCTGGCAAGCAGTGGGGACTGGGTAAATGTGAGTCAAGTACGAACATCTAAACACCATAGGCCAGGTGGAAAGAACACTTAACGATATCCATGGACTAAAACCACTTTGACAGGTTTTCAGTGGACGATAGGACAGCTTCCTCACACTATGATTTTTTTTCTCTTCTCTCCCTCCCTTTGGGATTCTTTAAAATGAAATACTGGCAGAGTTCAAAACAAGGTTTTGCTGAAGAAGACAGAGGCTTAGATAAGGAAAGTACAGAGCTCCTGGGATTCTGTCTCTAGAAGATGCTTCCTTTCTCTTCTCCCTGCGGCTTCCTCCCTGCCCTCAGATCTCCTAGCTCCTGAATGGATTTCTTATTATGAAGCCAAAGCAGGTAGGGGAAGCACAGAAAAAAAGTGAATTATCTGCTAAACGAAAAGTCTTTTCCATCTGCTCAGAGCCCGGGTGTGGAGGCACTGGGGAATCTGAAGGTGGGTGGGCCATCTGTGGGCAAGTGAATATCCTAGGTCTCTGGGGAGTGGATGATGAGGGGAGGAGGGATGGAGACTTAGGCTTAGACTCTGGGGTCTGGGAGTGCTCCTGTCCTTTTACTGATCTCGAGAACTTAGACATATGCCCAAACAAGTAGCAGCTGCAAACATGGGCATTACGGTCCTTTCTCACGTACAGTGCAATGTCAAGATCTGCGCATGTATGTGTGTGTGTGTGTGTGTGTAGTCACCACTCTCATCTCCTCTAACACCTGCCTGTCTGAATGCCCCTCCACCCCCATCACTCAGCAACTTTCCTCTTGGACGGGGGCAAGAGGTGGGCAGGCAGCTCATTGGGCAGCTCGTGCCCCTCCAGCTTGACTTTGATGAGGTGGTTGGCCAGTGCAAACTCCTCGTCATCCAGCATGCCATCCTTGTCAATGTCGGCCAGCTTCCAGATCTTGCCCAGCACGCTGTTGGGTAGCTTGGAGCGCACCATCTCCTTCTTGGCATTAGCACCTGTGATCTTGCCATCCACCGGCGACAGGGTGTAGAAGATCTCATCGTACATGGGCTTATCCCGGGCCACCACCCACTCAGCATCATCAATACCTTCTCCGGCCCCCTCCCCATAGCCGTGCCCAAAGGGGCCGTGGAGGGTGCCCTCGAACGCTCCGCCCTTCACCATCTGGATGGGCTGCTGTGACTCCTCCTGGCGCACCAGCACCATGAGCTGAGCAATGTCGTGGGCCAGCATGTCATCCACTACCTCCAGCAGCTTGCTCTTCAGTGGCTGGAACTTGCTAAAGTCCTGGGCCTGCAGCTGGTCCTGGGAAGAAGGAGAGAGAAGATGACGATAGGATACAATGAAAGGAGAGCCCTCCATTTGTCACGTGCCTCCTATGAACACTAGAATGTTCACAACTGATCCCTTTCCACAATGAAAGACGTGTGACTTAGAGGCTTAGCTGATGGACATGACGTGGTAATCAAAGGTATGAGAGGGGAGGGGAATGAAGGCCCATTGGGCTGACGATGGGATTTTTCAGGAGGGATTAGAGGAGTTGCAGAGGCTGGGAAGAAAGGGACATATAACAAGTATTGGCTTGATCTATTTATTTCAATCCCTTTTAATGTCATTCCAGAGAGGAAAACATTACATGTCTCTTTAAGTTAGTTTTGGCTATTGAATCTTGTCTCTTGAATGCTGTACCCTCTGACACTAGGTCATATGGGCCTCTACTTTATTTTAATTTTATTTATTATTGGTTTTTTTTGACACAGAGTCTCACTCTGTTGCCCAGGCTGAGTGCAGTGGCCTGATCTTGGCTCACTGCAACCTCCGCCTCCCAGGTTCAAGCAATTCTCCCACCTCATCCTACCAAGTAGCTGGGGCTCCAGGCATGCACCACCACACCTGGCTAATTTTTGTATTTTTAGTAGAGACGTTTTTTTTTCACCACGCTGGCCAGGCTGGTCTTGAACTCCTGACCTCAAGTGATTCACCTGCCTCGGCCTCCCAAAGTACTGGGATTACAGGCGTGAGCCACCATACGATGGCCTCTACTTTAATAAGGGTTATGCTGTACTTGAAAATCACCACAAGGGCCTTTACTACATTACCTTGTTCACTCCCCCAATGCCCTTCTGAGGTAGGAAAATCACATTCTATCCCCACATAGTGAAAAAAGAAAAAAACCAGGCACAGGCTACTAAAACCAAATCATAATAGAAGCCAAGGTCGTCCCCAAAGTATGGTTCTTAATCAGGATGCTCGTTGGAGTTCCCTGAAGAGAGTTTTCAAAATACAGTCATGTGCTGCATTACGATATTTCAGTCAATGAGGGATCACACATACGGTGAGGGTCCCAGAAGAGAGTAACGGAGCTGGGAAATTCCTACTGTCTAGTGACATTGTACATAACACAACACATTATGTGTCTGTGGTGATACTGGTGTAAATAAACCTATTGTGCTGCTAGTGGTATAAAAGTCTAGCACATATATTTACATAGAGTCCGTAATACTGGATAATGATAATGACTGTCACTGGTTTATGTCAATATTTACTATACTGTATTTTTCATTGTTATTTTAGAGTGTATTCCTTCTACTTATTTACAAAGAAAGTTAACAGTAAAACAACCTCAGGCAGGTTCTTCAGGAGGAATTCCAGAAGAAGGCATTGTTATTACAGGAGATGAGAGCTACATGTGTGTTACCGTTTCTCAAGATCTTCCAGTGGGACAGGATACGGAGGTGAGAGTGAAACTGATGATTTTGACTCTGTGTAGGTCTAGGCTACTGTGGGTGTTTGTAGCTTAGTTTTTAGTAAACAAAAAATTTAAAAGTAAAAAAAAAATTTTAATAGAAAAAACATAGAATAAGAAAATATTTGTATATAGATATGCAATGTATGTTTTAAGCCAAGTGTTACTACAAGAGTCAAAAAGTTTCTAAAGTAGAATTGTTAATTTATTATTGAAGAAAGAAAATGTTTCTAAAAATAAATTTAGTGTAGATTAAGTGTATAGTGTTTCTCTCTCTTTTTTTTATTTTTTTTGAGATGGAGTCTCACTTTGTAGCCCAGGCTAGAGTGCAGTGGCACGATCTCAGCTCACTGCAACCTCCACCTCCTGGGTTCAGCCACCTGCCTTAGCCACCCAAGTAGCTGGGACTACAGGCACATGCCACCATGTCCAGCTAATTTTTTGCATTTTTAGTAGAGGTGAGGTTTCACTGTGTTAGCCAGGATGGTCTTGATCTCCTGACCTCGTGATCTGCCCACCTTGGCCTCCCAAAGTGCTGGGATTACAGGCGTGAGCCACCGTGCCCGGCCAGTATACAGGGTTTCTAAAATCTACAGCAGTGTACAATGATATCCTAGGCCTTCACACTCACTCACCCTCACTCACTGGCTCACCCAGAGCAACTTCCAGTCCTGCAAGTTCCATTCATGGTAAGTGCCCTCTACAGGTATACCATTGTTTATCTTTTATACTGTATTCTTACTGTATCTTTTCTATGTTTAGATACACAAATACATTGAGTTACAATTGCCTATAGCATTCAGTACAGTCACATGCTAGGTTTGTGGCCTAAAAGCAATAGGTCATCAAGGTCATCATACCATATGGCCCAGGTGTGTGGTAGGCTCTACTATCCAGGTGTATATACATTCTATGGTGTTCACACAGAAACAACAAAAATCACCTCACAATGCTCTGCTGAGGACCTGTCCCTGTCATTAACAAGGTATGACTGCCCTCGAGGGTTTGACACAGTAGGCACAGACAGGCAGGCAGATTTTGGAAGAGTTCCCCTTGCCTTCACATGGCTACGCACACCACACCATAAAAGAAATATATTCCACTTTTCAGATCTCTGCAATTTTGAAAGGTTCCAAGTCTAGAGCAGCAACTTCTCCATGGCCTCTAGAGGGTGACAAGGTGAGAGCTTTCTGCTCCTGACCTGGCTTTGACCACAGAACTCTCCAGAGGCTGAGAAGAAGCCAGTACACAGGGTGAAGCACAGCTAGTTTGCTGCAGAAAAATGCAGAAAACACCCACAGCTTTCTAGGGCAAGTGTTCGCCTGAGTACCTCTCACCTCCCTCCTAGGGTAGGGCTGAGCCACGGAGGCCTGAGGGCTGAAGGCCTCCTGGAGAAGGAGCAGACAGGGCCCTAATTCCCACTCCTCAGGGCATCATGTCCCAAGGTCCTCCCACCTCTCATTCTTCCTGTCTCTCCCAGCCTGCTCATATCTAGGTGTGTTTGGTGGGCTCCCATGCAGGGGTCCCAGTATCTCCTAGGGGGCATGATGGGTGGGTGCTCCCATCACCCTACACGGACACCCACACAGGACAGCTATTTACATTGTGGATTCAGCATACTGAATTGCAGAACAGAATATCAAACTGGCAAGCAAATGACGTGAGAATATTTATGTTTTGAAAGGATTCCTCACATTAAAAAGGGGGTCTTAGGGTACCTTTCAAATGTTATCTTTCCAAATGTTGGCTTACAGATCATTAAATTCTTAACAAAAGGAGAAGCGAAGAGCTGACGTGCTCCAAGTCAAGGACCGGGAAAGGTAGGTGGTTATACGAATGAATGGATGCATGAACAAATGCATACTTGGAATAGGTATTTTTTTCTTTTTCTTTTGACAGATAGGAAACTAAAAATACCTATTCAGGACTATAATGATGTCATGAAAACCCTAGATTTAAACTGAGAAACTGATTCTCAAGCTAAAGATCAACACAAGAGCAACAGCATCTATTAAGTGCTTCTATGGCTGCTATTTTTTTTATTTTTCTAATTCCCTAATTCTTTTGTTTTTTTAGTTTTTGAGATGGAGTCTTGTTCTGTCGCTGAGGCTGAAATGCAGTGGCACAATCTTGTGTATATACATTCTATGGTGTATACACACTGGCTCACTCCAACCTCCACCTCCTGGGTTCAAGTGATTCATGTGCCTCAGCCTCCCAAGTAGCTGGGATTACAGGTACTTGCCACCATGCCCAGTTAACTTTCTTGCATTTTTAGTAGAAGTTTTGCCATGTTGGCCAGGCTGGTCTCGAACTCCTGACCTCAGGTGATCTGCCCGTCTCAGCTTCTCAAAGTGCTGGGATTACAGGCGTGAGCCACTGTGCCCGGCCTCTAATTCCCTAATTCTAGAATCAAAAGAAGTTGAGAAGAAGTTGAGAAGATAACATTTGAAAGGAACCCTAAGACCCCTTTTTAACTTATCAACTAAAAACTAAAATCATAAGAAGCACCTACAGAGGGTAGATGCTTTGTGCTAGCGCCCAGCTCCCCCTGCCCACCTAATGATGGCTACTGTGTAGTAAGGGTGTAGATTGTGTTTGGCTTTGTGCTAAGGGCTCTGGAAATATTATCTCACGGGTGCTCACAACACCTGTATAGAGGTGATTTTGTAGCTTCAGTTTACATATGAGGAGATGGAGGCTCAGAGAGGATCCAGTCAATGTGATATGGTGGTTTCCTGCTTGGACCTTTGGCACAGCTCCTGGCTTTTCTTCTTGTGGCCTATGTGAATGCTACACTCAGAAAACACTGAGGCCTCAGTTTCTTCTGTAAAATGGCAGAAGAAAAATGCCTCCCTCTGAGGAGTGCTTTAGGGAAAACCATAAGAAACCATGTGTGATGGCCACTGGCCCAAGATAGGCACCCAGTGTGACCCAGAGATGAGCTCCCATGTGCACTTCTGCCTCTCCGAAGCGTTTCTCAAATTGGTCGTAAGGTGGACTTTGGATGTAAACTCAGGCACTTTAAGAGCCTGGACAACCTTGGTCAGGTGCCCATCCCATTGCACCAGCGATGGTGGGATGTCAAGTCTGTGGTGGCCGTGACCAGAGAAGGTCATGAATTGGAGGTGTCAGACCCCCAACATCATCTAACACAGCTGCACCCATTGGGGCGGTGGCTCCGTGTCTCTCCCGTGTTGGGCCAGTGACCGCCCAATAGCGAGCAGATCCAGGGCCACCGCCTTGCCTGCTGATTCTGGGCTGGGTTCTCCCCAGAGGCTCCAAGGGTGGCCTCCTCCATACTCAGGCTGCTCAGCCAGCTCTGACACTGTCCCTGGTTTTAGAACCCCCAACCCTGGCTACCTGCATCCTCTTCAGGTTGGGGAAGTCCCCAGGTGAGATCTGGTGCTCCCGCTCGATCCGGCCATAGATCTCAGCCAGGTTGTTCACCAGCTCCTTCTTCTTGTTGTCCTTCCCGAACACCGAGGGCATCTCCTTCTTCAGAGAGCTGATGATGTAGGCGTGGACCTGACAAACAGGGCCAAAGAGAAGCCTTCACATCAAGACCCTGGATGATCCCTTCCTTCTAGGATGGCTCTCACCCCATTGCTAACCCTACATCCCTCCCGCCTCCCCCTGCTCCTACTTCTGAAATTCTTTCTACCTCTGCTACCCCCATGCCTCCACATTGCTTGGAGGGCTGGGCTGTTTTTCTATGTTACGTGGGCAAGGTGAGGTTGCGGGGAGCTATGGAAAAGGCAGGATGAGGGTCATGTTACTGCTGCTGCTGCTAAGGACAATACCAATAGTTGACATTTGCTGAGCATCTCTGAAGCTGCCAGGTGCTGTGATGATGGCTTTGAGACTCTTTATTTTACTTTATCCTCCAACAACCCCTTCATTTTACAGATGCAGACAGAGGCATAGAGAGACTACCGGCCTTGCCAAGGCTGGGAATCCCACAGACAGTAAACAGTGGAGTCTGCTCCAATCTGGCCCTCTGATCCCAGAGCCTGTAACTGCAGCCTCCACACTATCCTGCCCCTTGGTGTCACAGACGTGATGAGGTGGCTGCAGGACATTCTCCAGCCCAGCTATTGGAGGCAGTGACCCTCAGCTCCTGCTGCTGACCCATCTTCCAGGGGGTTGCCTCACCTTGGCCAGCCTGGCTCTCTTGATGAGGTCATTGAGCTTGCGCAGGGCAGCATTTCGGGGCAGACTCTGGATGTCCCTGAACAGGTCCTGTTCCTCAGCCTCAAAGAGCTTCCGGTTGTCAGGGATGAGAAGGGGGTGGGACCAGAAGGAGCCGATGTAGACCCGGATCACCTCCGGGGTGTTTACAATCTTCCCCAGGGACCACATGAGGGCCCCGTACACCCGCATCAGCTGCTGCGTCTCGATCTGGTCAGCTTTGTTCAGGACCACCCGCATCTTGTCCTCGTGGTTCTTGAGGGCCTTGATGACGTCTGAGAACTCATCAGAGATGTCCAGTTTGTGGGCATCAAAGAGCAGAATGATGCGGTCAACCCGCTCGGCAAACCATTCAAGGACAGCTGCAAAGTCATACCCTGCCGGCAGAGAGACAGGCAGGGGCTGGGACCTTTGGGGTGTAGGGCAGGGGTTTGGAGAAGCAGTCAGGTGCGGTAGAAATAACACAGTCTTGGGAGTCAGATCTGAATTTAAATCCTGGCTCCTCCACATTTTAACTGTTTGGATTTGAGCAAATGACTCAATGTCTCCTAGTATTTTTTTCCATCTAAAAATACTATTAAATATTAAAATAATAGGAATACCTAATTGATAGAATTATGAAAATTAAATACTCTTAAAATCCAGCACTTAGTAGATGCTCAGTAAATGCTAGTTCCTTTTTTTTGAGATGGAGTGTCGCTCTGTTGCCCAGGCTGGAGTGCAGTGGCGCCATCTCTGCTAGCTGCAACCTCTGCCTCCCGGGTTCAAGCAATTTTCTTGTTTCAGCCTCCAGATTAGCTGGGATTACAGGAATGTGCCACCACGCCCAGCTAATTTTTGTATTTTTAGTAGAGACAGGGTTTCGCCATGGTAGCTGGGCTGAGTCTTGAACTCCTGCCCTCAGGTGATCCGCCTGCCTTGGCCTCCCAAAGTTCTGGAATTAGAGGAATGAGCCACCGCCCCTGGCTAGCCACTGGCCTAGTTACTCTTATTAACATCATTATTTCCATAAGGCACGCCACTATCCAGCTCTCCTATCCATACTTACTGTATTTAGCAGCCTGCTGCCAAAGAAAGTCTGGACACCTAACCTGATACAAAAACTCAGAAATTCTAAGGTCTGAAAACAATGAAACAGTAAAAGGTAAATACTGATGATGGTTCAGACCATGCCCGTCACTGGTCTGGAAGAAATCTGCAATTCTTGTCATAAAAACACACAACTTGTTCTCACTCAGGCTCTTTCCTTTGTAATCAGCTGCAGCACAGAATTCCCAATTCTTGAAACCACAAGGGGTTTCTTCCTTAGGATGTGACCGGGACTGTAGTCACCCACACCCTGGTTGTCTAGCACTAAACTGCTTTAGGTCAAGCTGGTTACACGAGCCCCAGAGAAGTTGTTATGCTCAATCCCAAGTAGCTGTGGATCTAGGAGGGGCTGAAGCGGGAGGGTAGAACAACAGTCTGTACATTCGCGGACACCCAGAGCCCCAGTAGGTCTTACCTCTGTGTCTCAGGCTCCTCTCACATAAAATAGGAAGACAAGAGCTAAGGAAGTGCGGCTCAGAGAAGTCAAGTGATCTGTGGAAGGGCACACAGCCCATGAGCAGTGGCAGTGGCATGAGGATGCAGGTGGCAGGCTTTCCCGTTCTGAGTTTGAGTAGGGTTCTCAGCCTCCCCTGCTGTCACTGCCCCATGGCATACCTCTGGTACCGAGGTAGGAACCCTTTCTTGGGTTCTAAAGTGATCAACCACCCTGGTTCCCCGTAGCACAAGGGTTCGAAGGCGACACTCACTGGGGACCCAAAGCTCATGGCCACCATTGAATGGGAAACCAAATAATTAGGGAAAAGCCTGCCCTGCCTCACAGAGGGAGACTAGAGACCAGGCAAGATCATCAGGCAACTGTCTTGTGAGTGAATCAGACTTCAGAAGCCCAGATTGTCTGGAATGGGGGACCTAACTTAGCCTGCATCAGAATCCCCCATAGGGCTGGTTAAAACCTAGATGGTTGGACTCTATCCCCAAAGTTTCTGATTCGGTAGGTCTGGCGAACAGCATTTCTAACAAGCTCCCAGGAGATTCCGAGGCTGTTGGTTAACGACCACACTTTGAATACCACTGGTCCATAAAAAGAACAATAGCTAACACTTCCATAGCATTCAAAAGGTGTGCAGCACTGACCTAAGTACTTTATAATCATTGATTCCTTTAATCCTCACGATGACCCTATGCAGTGTCATTAGACACTAATATCAGCCCCATTTCTCTGAGGAGTAACCAGAGATACAAACAGATAAAGTAACCTGTCTAAGGTCTCCCAGCTGGTAAGCAATGGCTGGGACTCGAGTCCAGGAAAGTGGCCCTGGAGTCAGTGTGATGGACCACTGCACTGAGCTGGCTTTCAAAGGCTGTCATTTCAGACTAAGCTCCAGGCATCGATGGGGTGGAGCCAAGGGAGCTAAGTTGAAGAAGCCTTTCCCCCACCCTGTGGCATCTAGTGAACACCCGATGGGCTATATATTTAGGACATGTGGTGGCACTGTCACAGGGGCTAGGAGGATGGGATCAGCACGGATGGGAAAAGTTGCTGCCCTAAAGCTTCCTGGAGGACCCCTTTAATGTTTGTCCAGTGGCTGTAAGAGAATTCTAACCAACAAAGGACAGTAAAACCTTCCTTTGCTTACCCGGATACCAGTACTATTCATTTCAAACTCCTCTGTCTTTGGTAAATGAAGTGCTTCCAAGCATTTCCATTCCCAGGTGATTTTCTCCAAGATCTATCAGCTGCTCAATTAATATACATCTCAACTAACACACGAGTCTTCTCCCTCTGCTCCTGAGGGGTAGACACATGAGGCCATGAGGAGCTTAGCAATCAATGGTCCGACTCCCTGATTCATAGGGAAACTGAGGCTCAGGAAAGGGCAGAGCTGGCCCAGTGTCTCCAGGTACCACCGTGAGGACAGTCCCTGCTTGGTGTGTCATTGAGGACCTGGTATGAACTAGATTTTGCTTTCTCACTTGAAGACAGGTGCTTTGTCTCAGCTCAGGGGCAAGGCCAAGGAAATTGGTCCAGAGGCTGCTCTGCCCAGGAGGCAGGGGCATCATCACCCCTGACTGGGAGATGTTCATGCAAACTCTATGAGGTTAAGTGACGCAGCAAAGACCACCCGTGGGACACGACCCCTAGCTCTCCAACTCCAAGTTCAGTGTTTACTGCGGATGGCAAGATGTTCATATCATGACCTCATTTCACCCTCACAACACCCTCTGGGATAGACAGCACGAGGAGTATCATTCTCACCTCCAGGGGAGGAAACTGACGTTTAAAGAGGAGAGGGCCAAACAGCTGGCAAGTGGTGAGGCCAGACGACCCGGCTGTCAACTATCCAGCCGTTCTGCACCTGGCTGCTCCTTGCCTCCCTCCCTGGCAATGCAGGCCCAGCCAGTCCTCACTGGAGCCTGGGAGGCCTAAACATTCCCACTCCAGGTGAAGCCTGCAGCCTGCACTCCTCCTCTCCTTCCCTCCATCCCTCCATCCCTCCTCCTCTCCCCAGGGATGGCTCCAGCCTATTTTTATCTTTCCTTTGGCACAGCCCATGGCAAGGCTGCTGTCACCTCCCACAGGCAGTCCCTCAGAGCTGTGGGTGGGGAGGGGCCAGAGGGCTAAAAAAATCAGGGCAGCCTGAGCTCCTTGCCCCATCCCCCACCTCTGCAAACAGCTCACATCAGGAGGGCAGCAGGGCCCTTCACAACTCCCTGCCAGGCCTCTGGCCTTCTTCTGCTCCTTATTCCCCAATCTGGATTTTAGCTGTGGCTGTGCAGGCCCCCAGGAGGGGTTGCTAGGAGGACCAAGACTGCGCTGCAGCTCTCTCTCACCTGTCCAGCAAATCTCAGCCCCATGCATTGGTTCAATGGCTCAGAACAGGCAAGGCAGCCAGGGCGGCCAGCGTTGAGCCCTATGCTGACAAGGCAATGGAGGTTTATAGAGAGTGAGAGAAAGGCCCAAGGCCATGCAATGCTGGGGGTCAGAGGCAAGACCTGAACTCCAAACTCAACTCTTGCACTGTAGCCACGCCTCCATCATGCTGGGGAACACAAAGGCACCAGAGAAGCTGCAGAGAAGAGAAGAGGCTCTGTCCCTGCAATCTTGCTGCAATCCCTGATGACGCCACTGATGTAGGAGAGGCTGCGTCTGCAAAGGTTGAGGGTCAGCAATATGTCGGTGCTGCCAGAACAGGATAGAAACCTGGCCATCCCTGTCCCTGTTCCTGGTGGTCTTGAAGCATCACACATGCTCCTGTTCTGCCACTCAGCCCACTGAAATCCTCACTGCACTGGGAGCTGGGCAGGGCAGGGCAGCACCTCATCCTTCTGGGCTTCCCCTCCAACCAGCACAGTGCATGGCACACAGCAGGTGCACTATCAGTATTTGCTGAATGGAACATGGGAGCCTTGTTACACATTTTGCATCTGGGAGACAGTAAATGAGTGATTTCTGGGCCTCAGTTTTATGGTCGAGGAATTGGTGACTCAGTCACAGGGTTATTGTGAGGATCAAACCAAATCAGAGGATGCAGGTGAAACCACTGAGCTGTGATCTTGGCTGTTCTTATTGCCCTGCTGTTTTTTTTATAAAGCGCTCCTTCTAAGCGCTAGTTCTATGAGATGGGACGTGCTCTGAAGGGGTCATCAAAGGAGCACTGGCCTGGGTGAGCCCACCTCTCATTTCTGCTTAGCCGCTAATGGCCTGTGTGTCCTTGGGCATGCAGCCTCTGCTCTCTAGTCCTTGCTGTCTTTCCTCATCAAACCAGGGGATTGGGCTGGACAACCTCCGAGCTTCCTTTCTCGGTTGACAATTCTCTGCATCTGAGACCAGAGGTGTGAGGGTCAGGAGTACAGTGGGATGGATGGAGATTAGACACAGGAACCCTTTGCAGGCCCAGCAAGAGAACAAGTCTGCAGGCCGCTGTCTTACAGGCCTCAGGGATGCCTGTGTGAAGTCTGTCTCTGGCTTAGGACAGGCCAAGGGCTTCTGGGAACTATTCTATGATTTTATAAGCAGAGGCCTCCTCCTCGCTCTGGCAAGCTGCTATTAAATTACAGACTCAGTAATGTCAGTAGCTTCCAGCCAGGTATGGCTAGGAAGACCGTGACCATCAAGCAATGACTCCATGGGTTCCTCCGAAGCTCCGCCTTCCTGCTTCTGGCTAACCCTGAGCCTGTGTCACCTGCGGGACCGATATTTCATTCTTTACTTGGCTTGGACTTCGGTGTAGATCTAGGAATGGGGGTATCTCAAAGATATAGATGGGACCCAGTAAGAAAAAGGGTATGGTATAGGATTAGCTTTTCATTTATTTGGCAAATCTGAACCTCAGTTTTCTCAGCTGCAAAATGGGGATAACAAATGACTGAATGAGGAGTCTGTGGTAGAGCCGTGGCAACAGATCTGATGGCAGAGACTCTGCCTCGGCAGCTGTGGTGAACGGCATCACCAGCGGCAGTCCACCTTTCCCTCTCTGGTTCCAGCAATGGCTCTGAGACTCACAACAGTAGCTCTTGAGCATCCACGGCGGCCTAAGGGTTCCTGAAATATGGACTAGTGAGTGCAGGCAGATTCAAGCCCCAAGAGACAGAGCAGAAAAGCTGCCTTTCCTGGACATCATAGCACAAGTCTGCTGGCTATAAGAGGACTGGTCAGCCGGCTCTCGGCCTGGAGACGGGGCAGCCGGCAGGGATCTGTGGGCCCCGCAACCCTAGGCTCCAGAGGACTGGAAAGAAAGCATTTCGAAGTAATGCCAAGCAGGAGGAAATCAATGTGACAAACACAGTAAGCACAGCCACTCCCTCATCACCCACCGGCTTCCTCCGTGGTCTGAAATGCAGTGCCTGGGCCCTGACAGGGCAGCACACTTCTTTGCATTTCCAGCCACACGACCTCATTCACTCTTCATAATTCTCCGCATTCCAGGAGGTAAGTAGGGCATATACATCTTACAGGACAGGGAATGGGGACACAAAGAGATTAAGGGGCTTGCCCAAGCTCACACAGCCAGTGGGTGGCCAACTGAGGCCTGGAACCCAGCTCCTTGACTCGCAGCCCACGTTCTCTTTCTATAACAGCTCACAGCCATGTGAGCCTAAAGCTTGGAGGTCAAGCCCTCAAACCAGGTACTTACTTGCGGTGGGTACATACAAAAGCCCATTCCTCCCCCCAAAAGTCTCTGTCAAGATTTAAAGACATTTGAGCAAAAGAGGAGTAACAAGGCATCAATGTCCAAAATGTGGGAAGTTTGGCTGACAGTGGGGAACAAATGCCACATTAGATGCTTCCAAGAAGTAACGGCAAAGAGCGACTGAGCAGATGGTCGGCAAGGCCTTTCAAAGGGTGTCAAGACTCAGCTGCTCTGCCCAGGCATGGGAGTGCCCACACGAGGGTGCATGTCCCAGCACGTAGTCTGGGAAGACCCAGAGGCACCTAAGTGCAGGCTCTGCTCCAGTGAGAGTCCCCCGGATGGGCTAGAAATGTGAGGCTGCAAGGATCAGCCCAGACCTGCCAAGTTCTGAGCCCTAAAGCCCTCTAGAGAAAGCTTGGCCATGAGAGGTTTTCGCTCATCCCTACCCCCTGCGCTCTTCCTGGGCAGGTGATGATAGCGTGCTGAGAAGCCACTGGACTGGGAATAGGGAGACCAGAGTTCTCACTCCAGATGTGAGACCTGGGCAAGTTTTCAACCTGCTCTGGCCCTGCTGAGGTCACCTGTACAGGAAGGGGCCTGTGGGGAGGAGCTTCCAGCTGTGCAGTCTGTGGTGTTAGCACAAAGCCCTGCCCTGCTTGCCTAAGGTGGCGCCTGTGGGGAGTTCTAGCTGGGAAGCAGCCAGGAAATGTGGTTCCTAAGCTGAGGACGCTCAGCCTTCTGAGCCCTCCCACTTCTGCTGCATGCTCGCTTCTTCCCAGTAATGAGCTTGGCCGGGCCACATCCTGCCACTTCCAGGAACCACCTCCCTGCCTGCCTCCCCTGCCCACCCCAACACATCTGCATCCAGAGACACGTGCTGCCCCAGGACCTCCCAGAATCAGCTTCCCCAGCACCCCACCCTTCTTTCCACCTCACACACCACCCCCCACCAGGCCATACCCTGAGGGGCCATACCCTGAGCAAGGAGGACACTTTGCTGCCCTCTAGCCTGGGGCCCCAGTGCTCCTTCCTGCGAAGGCTGAGATCTTGGAGCCCTTGGAAGCAGCTCACTTTGCAGCACAGGTGGTCTCATGTGACCCATCAGGGCCTCTGTGCTGACGTGATAACATTGCCCCTTTTTTTCTGGTGAGACACAGCCCTGCGCCAGGTATGAGGTTCAGTGAGTGGACTGTGGGCTGAATTTCAGGCTCTAGACACCCTCGTGCAGGACACAGTTGGCGGGACTATCCCAGGGAGCAAGGGTGTCCAGTCCTGCCCTGGGCTGGCTGGAGGAAGGTGAGAAGCACCCAGTCTGCTCTGCGGCCAAACCCAGAGCTCTTGGAGCCCCAGGCAAGAAGCCATGATGAAGCAAGCTTGGTTCTAAGCACACATTTGTGTAGTGGGGGAGGGAGGGCTGTGGGGAAGAGGGGAGTTGTGTATATGTGTGGGATATGTGTGGGGAGTGTGTGTGCATATTTGGGTGTGAGTATGTGCGTAAAAGGAGGTATGGGTGGGGGAGGGTCTATGTGTGTCAGTTTAAACTGGAACTATGTGTTCTAAGGCCAATTGTGAGAAAGAAAGGCACCCTGGAAACTCTCATTGTTTGGGGTCCCACAGAAACTGAGGGTGTCTGATGCCCTCTGCCCAACTTTCCTGGTCTCCTCAGGGTACTGAGGTCAGCACTGCCCCAGGTGCCAGCAGCCCAGCTCCTAGCTCTCGATTTTAATGCAGGCTGCTTTTGCCAGCAGCTGCATTTACAGTCTGAACTCAAGAAAGCAGAAAACAAACTGGCTTGCAAAGCCACTCCTGGGGCCATCACTTCTCCCAGAGGTGGGGGGACCTGGTGCCTAGTCAATGTGGGGTGGGAGGGGTCAGGAAGTGCAGGCAAGAACACCAAGGGCCTAATTTGCATAAGGCATTCACTGAGGTCCAAAAGACAAAGGCAGGAGAGAGGCAGATAAATAGGAAAAGAATGAAATAGGATAGGAACTGAGGAAGGCAGGAGTCCCTGGGAACCAGTCTGCCACATACAGCTGCACAGGTAGTGCACTGCACAACTACAGGGGAAACCATTCACACAGATGACTCTGGAATTGTATAATACGTGGTGTCCACTGACAGATAAGGGGGCAGGAAGGTTGCTCATGGCGATCCAGACCCAGGGCTATGGCCCATGTTTTCATATGGTCTATGGACCTCACAAGAAGGCTGTGTGATGCATATCATTACCCCTTGCTACACATGGGGACACTGAAAATGTGACCTATTGAGACACACAGAGGTTCTAAAGCCCAGAGCTCTGAACTGCTAGTACAGTGTCCTTGGAAACCTCAGCAGCTGCAGTCCTCCCTGGACTCGCTGGTCAGGCTGCAGTGGCCTTGCGGGTGCACATGTGCACGCCCCCCAGGGACTGCACCCTGGGAAGAGGTGGCTTTCCCCAGCCTTCCTGAAGGAGTCCTGAGCTGCCTGAGTAAAACAGCAAATCCCTTTAGGGCTAAATGCCGGGTGAACCCCAGATGAACCACTTAAGGGTGGGAATGGGTGGGTTAGGAGAACGAGAGTGCTCAGGGAAATAAACCAAAGCAAGACAGAGAAATCACCCGAGCTGCCCTCCACAGGGCCTGAGCAGGGAGCCTGGTGCTACAGCGCATGTGGGCTGGAAGGAAGGAGGGTCAGACATCCCTGTTTCCCCGGCTATGGATTCCTGCTCCTTCTCACCTCCACAATACAGCAGAGACAGGGAGCCAGGGAACAAAGTCTCCCGAGATCCCCTTCCCAGGGAACACTGTGATGTCCCAGAGCTCACAGGCCACCAATTACAGGAACAGCTAACACAGTTTCTCAAGTCACTCCTGACTCAGCTGCTTCATTTCCCCTCTTCTTCCCAGTCTCACCTCCTAAGCAAAGCAAGAGGTGGTGAGGAGAGAGGGCAGGGCTTTCCTGCTCAGGATGTTCAGCCTCCTCCTCCCTCCCACCTGCTACAGGATGAGGACTCGGCTGTGTTTTCCCTGGAGGGCTGACTGGGGTTAAGCTGGCCCTTGAGCAGGCTGCTGACCTGGAGGGCCTCTCTTCCCTCTCCACTCCTGGCCAGGACAGGCTTGGCAGCTCAACACAGCCATAGTGCAGGCCCAAAGAGCCAAGCCTGGCCCTGCACCACACACCTGGCCTCATCAGAAGAGTGCTGCTCTCTGCAGAGAGGACACCAAGGCAGCTCATAGGGGCACTGGACAGCAGCTCAGGTCTGGTGCTAGTGGCCTGCACCTGGGCCCAGGGCTTGGACCACTTGGGCCTCATCAATACACAGCTGTGGGAGCACCTGCCCATCGCACCACGAGGCTGTGACCTCTCCTCTGAGTGGTCTAGTCTGAGCAGTGCTGGCCTGGGCAGGCCATGCTCTTGCAGAAAGAGCAGAGGTTTCTGGGCCCCACTATGGTGGCACAGACATGGGCAGGATGGAACTGTGTCCCATCTGGAGCCACAGAGCACAGAGGGTGAAGGCACCCGCAGACAGTCACCTACCTAGGCCCATTCAGACAAGAGTTCTAGCTGCTTCCCAGAGATCCCCAGCCGTTGCAAGCCCTCCCTTAACCACAGGCTGACTTCCGAGTGCCGATGTGGCTCCAGCCCCAGCAACTAGTTCTAATATCGGAGTGGGTGTGGCATCATCTGATTTTCTTGTCAGAGATACAACACATGGCACAGAAAGGGTAAGGGCCGATGCAGGACACTCGGCAAACTGTGGCAAGACAGGCTGGGGGCGGGGGCCCAGAGCAGTTACTTTCAGCTTTTGACAGCATCTGCCTAGCATTTTAGAACTAGAAAAAAGAAAACAATGATGAAAACGGTGATGATCCATAATACCTCATGGTTACTAGGTGCTTGGTATGTGCCAGCCAGAAAAGGCTTTTTATCTAAAGCATTTCTTTTAATCTTCAAAGAACTCTAGAAGATGGGTAGTACTATTTCCCACCCCATCCCTACCATTTTTCAGATAAAGTAACTGAAATTAAGAAACCTGCCAAGGGTCACTGTGCTAGGAAGTGGCAAAGGCAGGCTTAGAACATTGCAGCCTGACTCCAGAGTCCTGTCTTCTAACCACCACACCAGGCGACCTCGTTTAATGAGCAATTACCCCGTATTTTTCTGGAATGAACAGTTTTCAAAGTGCTTTCACTACCTGGTTCCCTCCTCTTAGAACCCAGAGCACTGATTCTATTGAGCTGAATTTCTCTGTATGCATTTGGCTGTCCTGCAGAGCTGCAAGCTCCCCAGGAACTTAAGCAAGCCAGGGCCAGGGCCATGGAAGGTGCCTCTTATAGCATGAATAAACCCAATGAAGTGAGGCTGATATTGATGTCTTCATTTTACAGGTGGGAAAACTGAGGCCAACTGTCTCCTGAGCTACGGTGGACTTGAATTCCTCTCCCGACCCCTGCTGACCCCTGCCTAGGACTGCCCCAGGTAAAATGATCCCACACAGCACAGGAGAAGTGCCGGCTGGCCAAGGAACAGCATGGCCCTGGGTGCTTCTCTTCTGGTATGTAACAGAGTGGACATGCCAGAACCATGAAGCCCACAGCCAGCACCCCTCAGGCAGGTTGCTTACCCCGGCTGATCCTCTGCTTCTCCCCAGAGAGGATCCCTGGCGTGTCGATGACGCTGATGCTCTCCAGCACAGGGTTGGGTAGCTGGGCACACACAAACCTGCACAGGCAGAGGAAACCTGGGTGAGTACCCACCTTTCATGACCCAGCCCCACGATTCCAACCACCTGTCTCTCTCAGGTGAGCTGCAGGTGCATGCGGAAGGGTTCAGTTCACCATGGGCTTGCCCAGTCCAGGGCATGGCTGACAGCTGACCCAGGGCAGAACCCCAGTCCTCCTGCCCCTCCCCACATCCAGTGTTAGAGAGCCCTGCACCGGGTGTGTTTGGTAAAATGTCATGTGACCAGCGGGGCTACTCCATAGCAACATCCCATCTTCATGTGTGTTTGTCCTTGACCAGCTACCTCCCTGCCTTGAGTAACTCCACTTAGCTTGACCCTCTCTAGGAACCTCAGCTTCTTTAGAGAGTCAATGAGAAGACCCCTGCCTCCTCTTCCTATGAACCCCTAGGGGCTAGTGAGGCAGGAGGGATTTCCAGGGTCTGTCCCAAAGCATCACTGTATAGTCAGGGTCTGGGCATCCTCCTTCTGATCTGATCCTCGTGGGCAGAGTGGCTGTGCTTCTCTGTATATGTCCTCATTTGTAAGTGGGTTATCATGCGATAGTAACTGAAACCCTACTCTGTGCAAGATGATAGGCTGGGTGCCATGGCCAGAGGATGACGAGCCTGCCTGGCTTAAAATGCAGACTCCCAGGAGCCAGGCCAGAATCCCAGCCCCAGAAATGGGTCTCACTCAGGATCTATGCTTTGAGGAAACTCCCTGGATGATCGTGAGGCAGCTCCTACTGTTGGGGACACTACGATGTCCAAACCTCGATTCCTGTCTCCAAGGGGCACAGCCTGGTGCAGGAGAGACCTACACATGGACAACCAGAATACACAGTGCAATGGGACCAGCACCCTGAGAGAAGTCAGATGAAGTCTTTGGAAGATTCAAGGCAGAGAGATGGCATCCTGGAACAAGAGGCACTGGAGCTGGTCTTGAAGAATGGGAACAAACCAGGAACATTTATTTGGGCATCTAAAGGCCAAACATCTGTATTAGGATAGCAATCAAGTGTAATTCAAGAGAAGCAAGGTAAGGGGAGCAATCAGAGGGTGTGACATAGGACTACTCAGCAGCACAGAGATGGGAACCCGGAAATCTAAGGTGCAGCACCTTGTGGGGGCTGCAGTGAAGCCGGTGGCACATGCAAGAGGGCTCCTCCATCCCCTGTTGTCCTTTCAGTGGACATGACTGGCAGACCCCCAGCCAACCTAAACATTCACCACTTCTGCTGCTGTGTGCTCCTTGAGAAAAATCTCAGAACCTCGTGACTTCACAGGCGCCTGCAGTAAGCCACATTCTCTCATCATTCTTCCCTGGCGATGCATATTTCTCTCTCTCTCCCTCCAGTATTTTCTCCTGGGAATGTCCTCTCTTTTTTACAGTTTTGGTGTCACTCACTCATCATTTAACGGCAAAGTCAAACGTTAACTTTCCCACAAAGGCCTGGTCAGCCCAGCTCTTCCTCTTGCCTGGGTTACCACCGGCTCTCTCCATGCTTGTGTCCACTGGACTGGATCAGCCCTATATTTCCCCACAGAACAGAACCCCAGGCCGCTAGAGGCCTGGTGTCTATTGAAATAAACATGAATTCTATCCCTTAGCAAGGCACCTGGGAGGGAGGCAGGAGACACAACCCCTCCTGTGGCCACATTTCTTTCCTTATCAATGTCTGCTCTTCAGGCTAGACACCAGGTCACTCTGGAAGTGCAGGATCTTGCCCGAGTCACCTTCATTTTATTCACTGAAGTCACAGATTTAGAGAGAGATTCCTGACCCCTTAATAATATCACCTT